>JADLIF010001275.1:0-66889 GCA_016648015.1 Steinernema khuongi
CGTGCGGTCGTGTCCCGGGTTGAATAAACGTTCTTTATAATTGTTCCCCGTGTTTGTTGTCCACACCGTGACCCGCGTGTTGGCTTCCCCCGTACTTAGGACCCTATACAGAGGTCCAAATAGTACAGAAACATATCTGCTTCCATCGACAAAAAATAGATCCCACACCCTTAAAGACCCAAGCATCATCTGCACCCACCTGTGCTATCCTCATCTGTTGTGCAAAGCTCTGCAGCTCCCTCAGCAGATCTGGTTGGTGGAGGTTCTTCTGCTTCAGAATGCTCATGAGCGTGATAAGCGTGTCCTGACCGGCAAACAGTTGTGATCCAGCACCTCCTAAAAGCGTCGCCGGCAGCCTCCTCTTGATGTGTTGCACGACGTGGTAGGAGAACGAGTCCCCGAGCTCCATGAACTTGTCATCGATCCACTTGTCCAGTTTCAGATAGTCCCGTTTGGATGCCAAGCAGGCCAGGTCGATAGTGAAGGCAGACTGGTTCTGGATGCTGAACAGCTCGGCCAAGCCGTTGGGCTTGAGCTCGTGGCCGATCTCAAGGATCTTGGTGAGTCGAGACTGGTCGTCGGGCGACTTGCTGTAGTAGACGAGGAGCGCGTGTAGGATAGGCTGTCTTAAGACCCGTGAGCCGAACGTGTCGCAGTTCCAGGCGGCGTTGAGCACACCGATGGCGTTCTGGTTGTTTGTCAGCAAGGCGGTGACGCATTCTTGGATCAGCGCCAGCCGCGTTGTCCTCATGGGGGACTGGAAAGATGGGATGAGGAGAAGGTCAGGCTTCTGTGGCTTTAGGATTAATATGGTCTGGTTTTATCTTCCAAAAACGGTCGCTTAAATCCACTTGAACCGACAGATGGCGGTTGAGTAGCCTACACTTATCTGGGTGTCTTAGGTCTACCTCAATGAGAAGCTTCTTTTCTGGACCTTTTAGCGTAAGACTATTGACCGGTAATAAGTACTTACGGGAGCCTGAATGAGTCCAAGAAGGAAGAGATCGGGACAAAGGGCTAGCGGCGAAATGGGCAGCCGGCAAAAGACACTGCAGACCTGTGAAGTGAATTGAGTCTCCGCTAGTTTCAGTAGAACGTCGATCAGATTTAGACATTTCCTGAATTGGCCACTTTTCGTAGGACACTTGCACCGATGGGTCAGCTCACCACTGCATCACGTCCTTACTCAACTCGTCGGGCTGTATTTTTAAGGCATTCATGTTCACCGGTGTGTGGGGGTAGTCGAGCACGAAGAAGATGTCCGGATTTTGGATGATCCACTGTAGCCACGTAAATTGACCCGCACGGTTTTTCAGCCACACTTGGTAGAGGAGATTCGAGGGAAATGCGTTCGGGTCGCCGATGCCCGTGACGAGGATGTCAGTGAGCAGTCGGAGCACTTGTCGGCTCCGCACCGCCAACCCCGTCTGGTCGAAGTACTTTATGACCTCGGTCCATGAGAGGGAGGGGTTCTGAAAGAGAGGTTGTTAGCTCGTACTTTTCTCCTAAAGGTCGGTTTAAGACTTGGACAAAGCGGACAAACCCAGCGTCTCGTGTCTTTCGCTGTTCATCAAAAAAGCGTCAGCGGAGGTGAAGAAGGAAGGCAAAGGGACAGGGCTCTGCGCTGCCTAAACCAACTTACAATCCTATTCACCGCTTCGGCGAACACCTTCCCATCATAGCAGAGGTCGGCGATCTCCTCGTTCTTGTGGTCGGCGTGCTGCATAACCATCATGGTGACCAGTTGGGCGACGGCAGTCGACGTGAGCACGTTGGAGTCGGTGGCGCCAAAGGCCCGAAGCTTGGCGATGCACACATCGATGCTCGAGGTGAAGAGATAGCCGAGCTCCCGAATCTGGGCGGCCAATGCGTGGACATTGTCGCGGCCGAGGCGTTCCATCACCGGCTGCAGGAACGCGTCGTCGACGTCGTGCAGCACCGTCTCTTCCGGCGATGAGCAACTCCGTCGAACGTTCAGCAGAGCGCCAAATATTGGCTCGGACTTGAGTTCTGAAACATGTGTTTAGGGTAGGTCGCACGTAGAGGGGAGGGTACCTTCGAAGCTGGAGAGTTTTTCGAAAACGACGTCGACGTCCTCTCTGCGAACGGTGGTCTGCGGCGCGTTCCAAACGATGGACAGAAAGAGGTGAGCAAATTCGTATTTACAGTTCTCTGTCAGGAGTTTGCAGTCGTCTGAAAGACAATCAGGGTTAAGATCTGGCACGAAATGTATTATTATATTTTATGCTATTAGTCAAAAAAGTGGCTTTTCTTATTGGTTGTCTTTGCACCTGCCAAATAATCTAGCTGGAATGAGCGAATTTGCTGCTCGGAATAGCTCACTAACATGATCGAGAGACATGTGTTTCTATTATTCTGTAAACGGTGTGGGCAGACACAACATGGAAATGGTTGTTTGTATCCCGTTCCCGGTCAGTGTTCGACTGAACTTATCGTCGACCATCTTGGCTCCGGGATAGATTATCTTGGCTTTTCAGAACCCAATGGGGTCCCACCTCTTCACACATCTCATTTAGAGAAACTGCTGAAGACTGGAAAGCCATGAAGTCGCAAAAAGTGAAACCTATGCTTGAGACGGGACTTGTTTTACGTGTACTACGTTACAACTTTGAAGGATAAAGAGAACCAGACACTTTTGGGCGAAAGAAAGGATTACAAGCACCCTCAATGCACTTAAGAAAGTAGAATAGAATGCGTAAGGCCCTATAGCATATGTTAGACAGTTATGCCTCTTAAACCCAACTCTAGAACGTCGTGATACCAAACATCTAAGAACCAACCTTCGATGAGCGCCTGGACGGTCTGAGGTACTAGAGTCTTGAGGAGTTCGAGCGCGGCGTTCAGACACTCCGTCGAGATGGAACTGTTGTAGATCGAGTGGACGAAGAGCGTCTGCTCGAGCGCGTTGAGCGCGACTCGGCTCAGAAGCTCGGCGAGGAGCGTCCGAGCCTTCTCCGCCGACTGACACTTCTGGAGCGCGAGCTCGGCGACCTCTACGACGTCGTAGAAGAGTTGTGCGTCGCAGGGGCTGTCGCGGGCGACACTCGCACGCAGGAGCGCCTGGAGCACGCTGGCACAGAACTCCTTGGAGAGGCCTCGCGAGACTGCTAGGAGTTCGTCGCAGACGACCCCTACCAAGTACCGGCGTAGGGAATCTTCGGCGTTCGACTCGCTGCTCCTCGGCTCGCGGCACACGTCCACTAGGGTGTTCAGGAAGGGGAGGTGCGGGACGCGGTTGTCGACGGCTGCGGAACCTCGGACCAGAAGGCTGTCAACGTACTGTTGCTTGATCGGCGTCGGTGTTGCGCTTGTTGTCATCAGGAGGTGGTGGAGACCTGAAGGAGCAAGGTCAGCTCTGGAACTTTCTCGAAAAGCGGAGAGCTTCGATCCTACCCATTCTTTTCAGTAAGATCCCCGCGCTCTCCGGTGTTCCACGACAGTCCAAGAACGAAAAAGATTAACTCGTGTGCTTCAGAGCACGGAAAAGGAAAGGTGCGACGTCTCGAGTTTTGGCACATTATTTCGTATTAAGTGCTATCCAAGATAGAGTTAGTTAATCGATATTCAATTGTGAATCGATATAACTCAAAAACGAGCAGGGGTTCAGCTGATTCGGCGAATGTGCACTTTCAAGGAGGAGAAGATAGAAAAATGAGCTACTGAACAAGTAGTGATTAAACTCCCCCTGCCCCTGATTGAACTTTCTGTGCCAGTAAGTCGTCTACTAAAGGTGCTAATAACAATCACACTATCTCTATGCTATTTTAAATCCGTTCTGCTCAGTATTTCACTACAAAGGTACAAACCAATTCTATAGCACACACGAATGGCCATAAAAGGCCATAAAAACCATAAAAAAAGAAAGGAAAAACTGCTGACCGTACATATTGTACCCAACTGCTTAAACTATAAGAATGTAAGGGTTCCTTGAGTTCTATACTTCCAGCTATTTCAAAACACCAAACGTGTGAAATTTACTCCCATAGTTCCCACTCAAATATGGTCTTTAGAAGTCGATATGCTTTCAAAAAGGAAAAGGTAAAGAAAGAAAAACTAAAAGAAAAACTGGCCATTCCCAGGCACCGACTCCAGTAAACAAGTCACGTAGAACAACATATTACACCAGCAGCATCTGAAGCAATTAGCTGGAGAACACGCGAGGCCAAATTGCAACGTCCAGCTGCTGAAAGCGCGGCGCTTATTAACCATCTCCCGCACCCACACCCCCTTCTAAGGCTGGCTGCATCTCCGACTATGGCCACAAAACAGAGTCGGTCATATGAAACGCTTACCATTGAACGACGGCCGACATACAGACGTGGACAACTAGCGGATGATTGCACGACCGCAATAGGGGAATGGCGAGTGGGGTTAAGGCTGAAACGGAAAGAGGAACGTCAGATGTTTTGAACACACGTGAAACGCGGATTGTAAACACGCAAACTTTTGGGAAAAACAACGCGCGAGCATGTCGGAGAGGAAACGCGTGTTTTCGCAAGATAAGGTTATAGGAAATGGAAGGCTGCAAGAAGACTGTTGGTTGCAAACCCTGGGTCTTCCCAACTTCAGGGTTCAGAGATCACTTTTCATAGAGCATTATTTTGCGAAAAATGACATAAATTAAAAAAGAAAAAACGGCTGAAAGTATGTAAAACACAAATAAGGACAGTAGGAGTTTCTGACTACTCCGTAGAAGTTGGGTTCTTGCAAACTTTACTTAAAATGACCACGACTGTCGGTATGGCACAAAACGGTTTTAGTACAACACATATAAGAAACGTCGACTATATAACCCGGCCATCTTACATAGGCTACAAATGAGCAAAAAGGAAGTTCATCTAACTTAGGCGCTGCATATGTGCTATATCGTACTAAATGCTAAAAATAGCATCCTAGATTAGTTTATACATATGTAGATAGAATCAGATATGCTTTAAGTTATACTGTCAGGTAATCTTAGAAGCCCTGGAAATCAGCACAAAGTAGGCAATACATGGCCGAGGAAACAAGGATTTGTAGCCTTCTGTAAATTTTCATCACACACTGAAAGTAACTTTTTGGCTTCTTTCCGGGCTGGTCGACAATCGTGCGGTCGAAGCACCACAGATTCGTGGAAATAAGACGATTCAGCTCCTTACAGGATTGTACCTACAATATCAGGAAACAACATCTACTACAATTCACAGTATAATATCCAAATAAAGAATTAGAGTGCTGGATACTCTGTAGCGGGTCAAGAATGTTCATATACATGAAATGGATGCCCTGGATATGTGTTTATAACTCTGCAGCTCTCCTGCAATTAGCTCAACTCGTTTTTGCAAAGAACGGACGTGGGAATGTAGTGTTTTGACGAAGAATGCGCTCTACAAAGCGCTGCTTAACCGGCACTATCAGTAATTACGTGGGAACGTCATATCGGTGCATTTCCCACACAAAGATAAAGACAGCGTAGAAGAATAAAGAGTAGAATAAGCTACATGCAGCAAAAAATAGTTCTTTTATTTTGGGGTTCAATTAGCTGGAATAGTTCATTTACCCTGTAGGTAGAGCCATGCTCCCAAGGAAAACTCTTTCCTGGAAACGAAGAGAAAACAGTTTCACGTCCTAGCAACGAACGCTGAATAATTCAAATGACGCAAAGTCCATATCTCACAGTTACAGGGCTACAAAATAGAGGTGCGTGCCTAAAATATCACTGATCTGAAAAGGTCTGTGAGATCGGTGCAGCTTCGCACCCTCCTTTACGTTCAAATCATTCAGAAATAGGAAGTGACAAATACCAGGTACGATCATCTATGAATTGATCTGATCCAATAATACTGAATTGGACCGTCAAATCATGGAAAAATGCGCCTATATATCGGCGCAAGAAATTTCTCTATAGCCATAAAGGCCAAACTTCATTTTCGGTGATGATATAAAATTGGAAATCGCTCAAAAAATAAAAAAAACTGATTTTCCGCTGATTGGACCAGCTGAAATCGTGACCAATAGAGCCAAAAAAGCTCCAGGACCGCGTCGTCAGCGCCACCAGGCAGATCCAGACGTTGCATGATTCAGAATCCACGGCGATCGGAATCACGGCTCCGGGTGAATCGTCGTTCGCTCGGCCGAGCCGACCGGGGGCGTGGCCGGCGCAACTACTCTTCGAAGCGCGATCGCGGTGGGACCCCACGCTCGAAGGCAAAAGTGCGCAGTTCGGCGGTGATCGCTTCTCTTTTTTGTTTACTTTTTCGCGACGACCACGACGACGTCGGCGACCGGTAAAGTGCGCGCGTTCGACGTCGTCGGTCGATCTTGCGATCGATCAATGCGAGGAGCCGAGGAGGGGACGAGCGAAGGGAGGAAGGAGCCGCAGCGCGGTGAGTGCTGAGCAGATGTGGCCGACGGGCACGTCGACGACCGATCACTGTTGATCTGGTCTAGACAATGGAGTCCGTGCAGCGCAGACGTAGACGGGTTGGCGGCGGTGGACGGGTTTTTCGGTGATGTCTAGCTTGCGGTTAGCCGCACTCTCCGAAACAGTGGACGGCCGTTCCGAAAGTGGACATAAGGGGGCGAGCGGGAGGGAGCGCTGACGGCGACTGTAGACGTGATGTCGGCGGTCTATTGTTGAATCGAGCCATGAATATCGAATGTTAAAAATAGACAATGGCGCGACTGCGAGGCTCGAAATCCTTTGGCTGACAAAGGAACCGGGTATACTGAAAAATATTGGATTAGCCTTGTATCTGGAAATATCCGAAAGTATGGCCTCGAAAAGTATTAAAAAGTCGAGATATACTCAAGTGGAGCTTTGGAGAATGGCTGGGCCGCGCAAATCCTTCTTAAGGAACATTTTCGCACAATAATTAGGAAGTTTGGGTGCGCTAGGACCGATGGAATGACCTCGATCTTCTCGAAAGATCGTGAGTTTTCCCACGCATTCATTATGTCTGACAGCTCTCCGTGTGGCGTCATTCGTCAGGGAGATGGTTGCGAAGAGATTTCTGACTATCTTGAGACAAGAAGACCTCCAGTTCTACATAATTGTAGGAGCTACATAAAAGCCCCAAAACGCGATGAAATGTAAAAAAATCGGGACTCTCTCCTTCGATGACCTTCGGAGCGATGGATGAGGGAGTTATGGTCAGGCTAATGAAGCGAAAGAGATCTCTCATAAGTGACAAGTAAAGTTGTTTCTGATTATCAAAACGGCCAAAGCTTCTTCTTACCGGCTTGGAAACTACAATCCTTCTCTTCTAAATTCTTGAAAGATCTGTCGATAGAGCACGGTCAGGTAACATTTGCGTCACGGGAGAAGTCTTCATCTCCGCGTCGATCAAGCGATCGATTTTTCCCGTGGGATCAAAGATGGAGTCACCTGATGACTGTGCACTTAAGGTGTGGAAGTGCACCACCTGACCTTCGTGGCTAGGGAGCGTAGTCCAAAAAGTTCCTTATCAATGCTTCGTGCCGCCGCAAGATTTGTATTTGAGTTGATCGTGGGAAAGGGCACGTCGTATTCACTGCGATCGATATGTAGAAAGCAAATGAATAATTGATATTAGTTAATGATTAAGATTAAAACAACAAAAAAAGGGTAATAATTTATGACGTTTGTATTATCAGCCCCTTGCAATGTCGTCCTTTGACGCCTCTTTCCTCGACATGGCGCGACTTTTCCTCGGTCACGGTCGGTTCCGTTACCATGTGTAGTCTGTCCGTACGAGTATAAGGATTATATGAATGTGAGCAGTAAGCTTATGTCATATGAAGTATGTCCTACGTTTATTAAGGGAAAAACGATTGGATTAACAAATCACTCCTATAAGAAGGCGGGTACAGCGACCTTCTCAGTTGAATTCACTACCATGGGAGACCGTGACGCCTCAAGGGTAGTTAGGGCGTACTAAAAGCGATTAATTCCACTATATGTTTGCCATACGTTAAAAATGATTAAACTTTGTGTAGTAGAACGGGACCACGTGTACGAACTCAGTTGAACCTTCCTCATGGAGCATGACGTGGAGCATGACCACGTGACAAAAAAATTATGGATACCTACTAGGGAACATGGGAGGAGTGTCGTAAATGAAATATCAGCCATATTTACATGATACCCACGCTTTATTGCCCTGTTTGTGCTCAGAACTCTGCTGTCCGTTTACATTCGCAATTGGACGACATGATGTAGGCTGTGTCAATGAAACAATTTATAAGATAATATAAGACAAAAATTTCCCTTTTCATCAAAGCAGGACGTCACCGTAAAGAAGTGACTTTTACGCCGTTTGTTTACAAACAGCAACGGATTTAGAATGGTTACATCGTTTATTGCTGATGCAACGATCGAAAAATAGTTATTTTCTTTTATAGAGGGAACAGTAGACCTTATTGCAGTTGGAAATAGGTTCAGATGCAAAACAGACCACTTTCCTTAGCAGATCTTTGCTGACCCAGCGATGGCGTGCGGGACGAACCGGTCGGATCACATGGAACGTCCGTTAGTTCATCCGGTGGATGTGTCTAAACACAGTATTCTGCAGACCAAATGCCCTAGAAAAAGACGTAACGATCTTCCGTTAATCGCCATGCAATCATAAGAGCGCATCGTCAGACTTAAGGGCGTTAAATCTTTATCTCTCTCTGTACACGACCAGAATCTCTCACAGTGCGTCGCACCTACTTGTAATTCAATGCAACGACCGTGTCACAGTAGCTGTACTTTTCCACGAAATCACAGATCACAATATTGTAATCTAGCTCCTCCTGCTTCCGGTGGATCCAGTCGACGGTGGCTTTGGTGCATTGGTCAGCCAGGCGTGACTCTAAAGTCGATCCTCGGGTAAAGACGCCCTTTACGACGTCCCAGAGTCGAGGCGTGAGAATGCCTTGAGTCACGTGGAGACGTTTGTGACAAGCGTGGCGCAAATGAGTCTCGATGTATGGGAAAAGTATCTGAAAAAGAAGGTAAACTAGGTCTTATTGTTTGGCAAGAAGTGGTACAGTAGGACAGATTAGGTGGGTTATGAAGATAGGGATCTGGTTGTTTTGGACCGTGATACGAGCGGCATAGGATTAACAGTAAGATAGATGTTACCCTTAGCTTGTTCGTGTTGGCATATGGACTTCTGATCCACTCTTGGCACCATATCCTCGTATCCCCTTCCTTCCAATCACATTCGCTCATCAGAACGATCAACTGATACTTATTCTCCCTCAAGTAGTCCAAAGAAAGAGCGGACAAATCTTGTGGGGGACAAAGGCGCCATTTTCCAAAAACATCGTGGACCAGCGCAATGATGGAATCGATGTCAAGTTCTCCACGCATCGAGTAGACGTGATTAATGTCCAGGATAACGAATTCGTTGAGATTCTCGTCCAGGAAGTCGCGGACGCTTTCGAAGATCTGCTCCAAAGGTCGGCCGAACAGAGTGTGGACCATGCGATAGGGCACGTGATTGTCGTACACCGACCGGGAGACTCTGAGGTCCAGGTACCGTATCCCCAAGTTCAGCTGCTCCTTAATAGTGTGGTGTTGGGTGATCGCCCAGCGGCGGATTATGTGTCGGGAAGCTGGGATGTGGTTTCCTATGAACTGCACAGCCGAAGAGTTGTCCGTGGCGCATTTCATGTCGATGAAGAGCTCGAAGGCTGCTGAATCGTGTGAGCCTGAAAAGAAGAACAGTATCATGTGATCTTCCACCTCAACTGGCTCAAGTACCTGGGATTTTCAGGTCCCTGATAGAGCGACACGTGACAGTAGGAGGTAGTCGTAACATCCATGACGCTCCATCGTTCCACCTCCCTTGGATCATCTGAACATACAATTTTGTCTTTAAGGCAGTTCAGCTTCATCAGACCACTTGGTTCTCATAACAAGCAGGCGAGACCATCATGAGAGTGGGAAGAATTCACTATTTTCAGCGACGGGGAGCCGTTCAAAAACAACGACGCGCACGTCGAAAGTCGATATCTCAGTGCTGCCCGGACAGACGTGGCCATAAACAAGCACTCTAATATGTATTTGTAGTTTAATGCAAAAGGAAGAGGAGGTTTTCCCTGTTGGGTAGCTTCAGCAATGATTACCCCATCTATCTTTAACCATCTTGATCGATACGTAAAGACTAAAAAGTGAAGGCGTAACTTCCCATAGAGGCTAAAATATTTGAGTAAAATGCAGTAGATAAACTATAGTGCGCTCTCACTAAAGGATTAATCTAGTTTAAAGTTAAGATGTATTGGCCTAGGATTCACTCGACTCAAAAAACTGGATGTTCTAAGATTCATACTCGTCACTAACGGTTAAGGACTCGAGGTCGTTTTGAACACTACTCCAAAAACGTGTTCTTCAGTAATCCTTTGGATTTGTACTAGACATTACTAGAAGATCGGAAGGCCTATAGTTAAGTTCCGGCTTCGAGGTCGCTTGGGACACGACATAATTGGCCGAAAAAATGCTTTCTTCTCCAATAACTCGTCGGATTAGCACCACGCATTGTTAGAAGACCGAAGAACCAAAACACAGAACGGCTTTATTGGATATTGTTAACAATGAACTCCCTCGGCGAATACACGGAAGGACTGAAACGATTCCTCTGTCCACTGGGGGCCGTCGCGCGGTACTCGAGCACAAAACCCTTCTGTTCCACGGAATCGTCAGTAACGAACTCGACGATAACACTGTGGCTGGTGGAGACGACCACAGGCGGAATCTGTAAAAACGACGATGTCAGCTGACAACTCGTCACGCGACTTACCTTATCGCCACAGAACTGTCCGAACTTGTCGTTTTCTGTCGCCGCAGCGCCGTCGTAGATGGCGACATAGTCGTACTCACATGAGGTGCCCATCTCAACGGCGAACTGCGTGAATCGGAGTTCGACGCCCTGTTTGCGGTCAGATGAGGAGATCACCCAGCGACAGTTCAGCTTCTTGTCGTATTTGTTGTCACTGTAGCGCGCATGGGAGTATACGTAGCCAACGGAGCGTTCGGCGGTGAGGAGCCCTCCACATTCTGAAAACATCCAGTGAATCGATGGTCAAAGCGGGTTTCTAGGATATGGACACCAAGCGTTTTAAGTACGCGACATTTTAACCGCTATGTTGTTTAAGATAAGCGGAAGATCGCGCTAGTTAAAGTGTTCTTAGAAGTCACAAATCTTACCAACCTGATTCATAGAACGCTCTGAATCCCCTCCTCGTAACGGTGCTGTCCGAAGACATCACAACAAAGAGCTGGTTACTGGTGGACACCAGCTTGGGTGGCTTTCCGAGCCCACAGAAGGCTCCGAGAACGCCGCTTCTGGAGTCTCCGCCATCGAATACTTCAACTCGGTCGTAGGAGCAACTTCGGTCTTCTTCGAGTACGAATTCGTCGAAGGTCTGAAGCGAAAAGAACGATCGTCAAGTATCAATATCTGTTTTTTTTTTTCGGTTGGATCTATGATGATTTTTACGAGCTTAATTCTGATGCTTATGATGAAGGACGTTTTAAAGCCCTGCCTTGATCAGAAGGACCAAAATAACAGTAAGAAGCGGCTGCTTCTTGATCGCCCGTCCCACACTTACCAAAGCGAGGCGATGTCCCGGAGTGGTAACGAAGTGCCACTGACACCTCTTGAAGTTGGAGTACTCGTCAGGGAAGTTCGGAGACGTGATGATCCCAGAAGGGTCGTTCAGCTGGAACGAGCACCCTCCTTCCTTGCAGTTGTGACCGTCCGGCGCCAGGACGAATCCGCTCTCGCAGTGGCACTTGTAGGACCCAATGGTGTTCACACAGATGTGGTCGCATTGATGTTGCCCGTACTGACACTCGTCGAAGTCGGTCAAGAAGTATGCTCCGAAGCCTGTCTTCTCCACGGACGAGTCGGACATGAAGGTGATCCTCAGACGGTTGCTCAACGAGGTGACCACAAACGGCTCGTGGTAGTCGCCGCAGAACTTCTCGAACTCGTTTTGACTTCCCGCGATTTTCCCGATCTTCACGTAGTCATAGGCGCACTCCGTTTTCAAACCTTCCACGTTGAAGTGCGTGAAGTTGACAATTATCTGGTGACCTTCTTCGGCTTCCAGTTCCCAAGTGCACTCCGTGTTGGGTTCGTAGCGGACAGGGAAGTTTGGGCTTTGGAAGGAGCCGTTACTGGCTTTTATGTGCCCGCCACAGGTCGGTTCGCAGGTCTTCCCGTCCGAGCGTAAGGAGTAGCCGATCATACACTCGCAGCTGTACCGGCCGATCTGATTCACGCAGCGGTGCTCGCATTGGTGTGTCCCGGCGGCGCATTCATCAAACTCTGAAGGATAAACGTTGGTTAAGGTTCTCTCCGGGTAGCTTTGATGAAAAGTATGGACCAGCTGTGAGCACTGTAGCTTGCAACTCACCTTTGACAAACTCGAACTGGAATCCAGCCTTCTGCACTGAAGAATCACTGGCGAACTTCACCAGCATCTGGTTTTCGCTCTCCGTCTGGATGGACTCTGGCACACTCGTGCCACAAAACCTTCCAAGTCGTCGGTCCTTCCTCTCCACATGACCTTCATAGAACTCCAGCCTATCATAGATACAGTCCTTGTGCTGTTCCACATGGAAGTAATGAAACTTCACGGCCACCCTCAGCCCAACGGGTACGGTAATGGCCCAAACACAGTTGGCATCGGAGCTGTAGTATTCGGGGAAGCGCGGGCTCTCGATGATTCCTTCGTCGGCGGTGATGGAACCTCCGCAAACAACTGAAACTTATGTTAAGTACGGTACACCAGGGTTGGCGGCACCTCCGTAAGTGGCAAACCCAGGCGGCGGTAACACGTTGGGGTGTTTCCTAAGCTGTATAAACACTCGATTTCCCGTGGAAGCGTAGGTTCGGGGACGAACTCCTCCACAGATCTTGTCTAAATTCTTCAGTGATTCACTTACCCACGCTAACTTAGCTCACCAATGATTGGAGATCCAGCGAAGTACCCATCCCTGACGATCACAAAGTTGTCCCTCTCCCCTGCACAGCTTGAAGAAGGCAAAGGCAGAAAAGCTGTGGAGATGTTCAGCAGGACAATTTCTCCCTGGGCGGCAACCACCCTCCACTGACAGTTTGTAGAACGAGGTGTAGCACTGAGTTCGCCATATTCGTCCACCAAAGTCCGTCCACAAGCTGAAATTGCATTGTTTGGGATGAAGAAGGTTCTAGAACTTACAGGGACACCTGTAGAGCTTGTTCGTTTGCCGAATGTCTCCGTCGCTCAGTTTTATTCTTTGGCCAATTTCTGGTCGTTCTCCAATAGTAGGATGCTTAGGCAAGATCGTGTCCAAGTAGGGTGCTTTGGAAAACGTGTCCCGCGCGTAGTGCATTATGGAGGCGTAGTCATAGGTTTCGCCAAGGGAGTCTACTTCTTCGGGCTTTGACTTGTCGAAGTTATAGTCTTGTGCTGAAACTGACAATGAGAACAGCACTTGATCCTCCAGCATATACCTGTCTGAATGCTCTTGTAGAAGATATCCACGTACTTGTCCCTGTCGGGCCGCGTGTGCTCGTGCCAAAAGCCAACCGCGTGGCCCAACTCGTGCACGACAATCCCAAACTTATCGCAGTTTTTGCCGATCGACACAGCTTGAGGGCCGTCTCCGCGTCTTCCAACATAAGAACAGCACCTAAAGGAGTTGGGTTTCTGTGATTTACGCCCTAGGAGGACGTGGCTATCTACCCGCACTTGTCAACGGTGAACACAATGTAATTCTCGTGCGACGGCTGCCTGGGCACAAATGAGAGACAAGTGGAGTTCTCCCAGTGGCGCATCGCCTTCTGAAACAAAGTTTTATGTTCGCCTGAAAATTTGGACTCTGCGACGCACCCCCTCACCCGGACCGCGTACCTGAGAAATTCCCATTGATCTCGTAGGGTATGACGCCGTGGGGCCATATCCGCTCCCTGCGCGACGTCGCCGCTCGTCTTTGACGTTTCCTGAAGCACATGTGTAAAAACGTTGCAAGCGACTGCCTATTTATAGAATCACTATCTTATCAATGTGCAAAATGGTGAGAGGGGGTGAAAAAATAGTCATGTCTCTCAGGGAGGCGCCCAATTTAGATTTTTATCTTAAAGTGCAACTGTTTTAGACGGCAACAGACACAGGACTAGGCTCCCAGAGATAGTAAAACTGAAAAGGCAACTCTGTTAAGGCGCCGTGAAGGCAAAAGGACTGTTCCAAGAAGATTTCCTCGTCAAGAGAGTTTAGAACATTGTCTGTTTCCTCTACCAGAGGTCCTTCTGGAAAGCTCAACTTCGAACCGAATCCACGCTGGACTTGGAATTTGATATAATCACAGCAACTTTTGGATCCCATACTTACTATATACTTACGTTTAAAATTAACCCAGCGCATAATATTCAAATGTTAAGACCAACCTGTGGAACGGATCATGGTCGAAAACCATGTCGCCGATTCGGTAAGGTGCCTTCCAGGGCACCAGTCCTATTCCGCCCTTTCCAGAATCGTAAGGAAATCGGAGATTCTGCAGATCTCGCATCGAGTGTGCGGATCCGTCGACGACAAGCAGAGCGGAGAGGAGAACGGCGACGGCGCCGAACATCGTTGGTGGACGCTGTGACAAGTGACTGACGTTTAATCACCTGTTTTGGACGCGGGCGACGACCTTGCGCTCTCGAGCAGCAGGAGCAGCAGATAAGAATCGTCTTTAGCATCGAACGGGGATCGCGGGAAAAGATGTGCTGCGACGATGGCGGCGGTAATAAAGGAACCAGTTGAACTGGCGGCCAGCGGGCTACCGTATGTGGAGGGAAGCTCCGCGCCAACGGAAAAAAACCAGGCGCCACGCCATAAGACCGTCTCCGAAAGGCAATTTATTCAGGGTCAGTGAAGGGGCACAGCAAGCGGAGTTAGCGTTAATTACAGTTTACAGAATATTTCATTTTGTCTTTGTGTGGCGGTGATCGGAAAGGCCGGGAAGAAGACGGTCACTGCTGCTTGATGAGACGGCGCTGACCGCGTGACTGGGGTCCCTGAGGCCTGGCGAACTTCGTTGGTCCGGAAGTGGACGAGGCGACGTCGTTGACGTTCAGGTACTCAAGAAGCGCCTTCTCGTCAAGTTTGTCCCGGCTATCCACTTCGATCTGGAAGGGACACAGATTGATCGAGTGGCACAGGACGCCTTCTTATATATGCCTGGCACAAGCTTCCTTTTTTCGTCGTTGCTGTAATCTAGGGGAACTTACCTTCTTGTCAAGTGTGATCCCGAGAACATTCTGCGCAGTGTTTAGGAAGACGGACTTGCAACTAGAGAAGAGCATAAGTTCCTTGATCGTGCATCCACCCGAAGGAGGCACGGAGTAAATGAACACTGAAACGAGGAATTCTAGGCTATGGAGACACCCAAGCCGACTTACAGGTGTGACCATGAGATCCATTGGCTGAACGGAGCCGATAGAATGAGTAGCGGGGCTTCTTCCTGTCGATCATAGTCGATAGCTTCTCCGGCTCCAGTCGTTCGGTGTGGCCCTCCAGTTTGATCGCCTCATTAAGAGTATCCACCGAAAGCTGCACGAAGTCGATTTCGCCGCGCCCAAACTGTCTCAGAAGCGCCGTCGCGTCTTGGTCGATGGGGAATTCGACGCCTCGGAGGGTCTGCGTGGAAGTCATAACGTTGGCCATGGCGCTCTTCTCCTTCAGTGCCAGGTGCAGGTCGCGTTCATGCTCGGTCATGGGACGGGGGTCAAGGCGCGATTCCAACCATAGTTCGAACTTCTCCAGCTTGATGTCGTCTGTACTGGTAGCTTGGTACTCGTAGGCGATGTAGTGCTGACCGAATTCCGACTTGAAGGTGGCGCGGGTCGCGGCCAGAAGCATCTTCTCTCGGACAGGTGCGCGATCATCGGAGAAGCTGAAATCAGATTCTGTGAGACGCTTTGGATGAATTTGTTCGATTTAGGCGACGATATGATCCTACTAAAGCCAATCTCTCCTGAACAATACCCCCAACACAAAGGTACAAAACAAGTACAGCCAACCTTCTGATCCCTTAGACTTCATGTGGCAATAAAACCCCAACTGATCGCTCAAACTCTTGTAACCCTCCGATTACTCCCGACCTGTTCTTCCCATCTGTGTTTTCACCTTGTCATTCAAGGCAAACCAGTTTTTCCTATATGTTCTTCGTAGGAATCTAGGAGTACAAAAGTTGTCCATTCACTTCCGTCATGTGGCTCTAATCCTCCTATACTTCGGATTACATTCATGCCCTTTCCTAAGAAAGTCTCCCAGGTTTCGCTCATCAAGATGCATGAGGAATCAAATGAGTCCAGAAAAAGCATACATACCTGATGAGCAACCATTCAGAAGGGCTCTTCAACCTGAACAGGATGTAGCATGGCTCATATGCATCGATACATCCAGGCAGGTTCTTCTGCCAATCCGCCTTCCAATCGTCGCTTCCGGCGTCTTTAAAGTTCAACGACAACGCTTCTGAAAAGAGAGAGTTGTAAGTGAGCAATAAAGGTGATTGACACGCACCATTTCGCACGACGATTTTCGCCAATCGGACTTTTCCGGATTTACAGTCATCGAAGAGCGCGTGTAGTTCCCGGTCGGCTGAAAAAGTGAACGATTACGGCTGGCATTGCAAGATCTAATAATTATTCGTGTTTTATGGGTGCCTGTAAACGTTTGCAAACGCTCGTGTCACAAGGGCACAAGAAGAGGACTCGAAAAAGCGCTAGAAGGCAACTGTGGAGGACAAGTTAAGGTAAATGAAAAGGATCCATTCAATTAAACCGGGCTAATTCCCACGACAAAGTGGTTTTCTGAGAACTACGAAAGCTAGAGTAACCTAACATTAAGATGCAGAAGTTACAGTAACCGGGGATGATTTCGAAAGAAGGTATTGAACTTCTGAAGAGAAGAAAAACATCAGTGCATACAGTGATGCACGCATCTCGTGGCACAAACAACCATTTTTGTCCATCTTAGAAGGAAAAAAACAGTGAAAACAACCAAAGGATGAGTTTTCAAGCAAGGGACTGCCATAACCGCAAAAGATAAGCACGAATAAATGAAAAATTTGATCTTCTTCATCGAATAATCAAATAAACCAGAGTTTTTGCCTTTTACATTTGTGCTCTACAAGAAACGCAGAAAAACAATCTTCAGAGCTGTGACATCTGTTTAAAAGTACAACTCGAAGAAGACAACTAGGATGATGAAGCGGCCCCGATAGCCTGCTGTGCTCAGACAGACGTGGGCGAGACTTGTCTCCACTGGGCACTTCTTCTCAGACAAAGAGACACGTCACAAAAGGCAGCTAAAGAAAGGCCAGAACGCAGCGAAAGTAGTACTTCAATGATTTGGGCGATTCGCAGATTGTCAGCTGCTGTCACACATAGCATCTCATAACAAGGTGAAATCTGCGAAAAATCGTCACAACTTTAGGTGTGAAAAGCGAGGAAACCCCCACGTGACTAACAATTAAGGCAAAAGCCATAAACCAGTCATCGTGACGCAGAGAACAGTAAGCATACGCCGATTTCTGACATTTTCGTCCATAAAGTGTCAAGAACACAGGAGACCTACCTCGTATACCAGTCTGACAGGCCATCGTCGTCGAGCAGCAGAGATCGAACGGACTCTGAAAGAGGAGACAGATCGTATCGAAACCGAGCGAATCTACGCAAACAACAAACACAAAAGGAACGCAAAAGAAACTCTCGAGCACGGTTCTCTTTCTCGTGGTTTGGGGAGGCGAGCGCATCGTGGAGCCACCCACGACGACGAATGAGGCGCGCCGCCGGGGGCGAGCGAGGCACGGCGGCGCGGCGGCGCGCCCTCCGCCGCAGCGTTCTTGACCGTGCCGCCGTCTAAGACGCCGTGGCGACGCTTATCGGGTTAGGCAATTAGCTCCGGTCGCGGAGTCGGACATCGTAGAACAGATGTGTCTCATCTCGCTTGCTTCGGTATCTAATGTGCGCCTCCGTCGTCCCGATAGTCGTTTCTTCACTGGAGTCCGGTTGTTTATTGGACAGCTGTCCTCCTTCTGCGTCCATCGACTCGAGGAAGTGCGTTTCCTGATCTCGCAGGTGATAGGGAGTTCTCGTTTTTTGGGACGCAAAAACGAGCCCCCTCTGATTTTTCAGCTGATTTCGCGTCGATTTCGTATGCGCGTCGCGCGTGCGACGTCCGACATGGAAACGCCGCGAAATTGGGGGAAAGCTTGCTGAACCGGTTTCATTGATTTATGGCGGCTAGGGACAATGGCGGGATTGCGGTCTTCTTGAGATCAAGCCTATCTAGAAGTACAAGTGATAAGATCTACAGAAAATTTGCATAAAATTTAAGTCGATGGAGTTCGTGATGTTGAGCTGCATTTCCAAATCAGATCTATATTGTTTCTCGTCTTCTTGGAAGTACATCTGCAAACGTTTTTGTGGACCCGGTAGCTCGTGACCCTTGACAACGTACCGAAGGCAATGTTATTGGTCTTATCAGTGTGCCTACTGGGAAACGACACCAGCTGTTATGGCTCCTAATGCTACCAGTACTAGTAATCCTCAGCGTGGACGGTTTTCCGTCCTAAGCGCAGTTTTATGTGTCTTCAAAAACATCATTAGGCTGATTGTAAAAGTTCCTCAGGAGAGCGGCTTTAAAATAAGGTCAGATAGAAGTAAGAAGCCAACTTTAGCACAGCGCACCCAGCAATGATCGCAGCCGAGAGTGCACAGAGCACCCGCACGCCTTAGCACAATAGCCACCGTCCAGTGCCATTAGGTTAATAGAGCACGCGCGCACGCCTCCGAAATTGACAGCTTTGAAGCGTCCTCTGATGACCGACTGGTACGTGCGGTGCACGCGCGGGAACTGACAACTCCTCTAACAATATCAAATGTCATCTGATATCGAATTTTGGAGTGGTGCGTGGGGGAATTTAGGAATGAAGGCATCCTTTCTATCCCTTCTTAGACGGCTTAATGGTACCGCGGAACTTGTTCCCAACGCGGGTAATTGCCTCCGATTCCGCACGTGAACACTTTTGTCTGCTCCGGATTAAAGGCCCTTCTTTACAGGAGACAATGAATGGAAGCTGCTGAACGATGGTCGAGATCAGTCTACGCACCTGCTTCAGGGACTTCAACGCCCCGTAAGTGCATCCACCTTTTTGGGCTACGGTAATTGGGACCTTTTCAGGAGTTTTGTCTTCTACCTCTCCGTATCGATCTTCTCGGTTCTTCTCGTGCTTCGTATAGACGAAGTAATCAATGTGGACTACGCTTTCGTGTTCTTGCCCCTCTGGATATGCGGTGCTCTGGTACTCTTCGGGTGCCTAATGGCCGTCGTTTCTTACGTACTCCGACCGCCACCAGCGTAAGTTAACTTTTTAATCTTTGCTAGCAACCATTCTCTGAGAAGCTGGGAAACATGTCAGAACATTTCCAACAAAACCTACCCTGTCATTAAGTTTACGACGGCAGGTTTTTGTCATCTTCTACAAGCCCCCTAATTTGAACCGCACGCGGACCTTGATAATGGCAGGGTAAATGATGGTTCTACGTGGTTCTCAGGCGACATCAGAAGATCCCTTTTTCTAATTCCACTGATTGCAGGGCCGAAATTGGTCTCCGATGGGACTTCTTCGCGATGATCATGAGCACGATCGAGCACTCGATCCTCGTTGTCTTCGAAGTACTCCTCTGCTACAAGCTGCGTATGATCAACGGCGACGAACCCCATGACCCCACGCTCACCTGGTCGGTCGTCTTTGCACCCTTGTTTGGCCTCGCCATCCTCGCCGTAACCGTCATGGTCTGGGCGGTGCGCTTCAGTAAAAGCTTCAAGTTCGAGCTCTTCTTCACTGTCAACGTCGTGCAGTTCGTCTTCCTGGCGCTCAAGCTCGACAACGTCGTGGACTGGAATTGGGCCATAGTGTTCATCCCGGCATGGATGGTGCTCGCCGTCTGCTTGATCGCTGTCGTCTACGCTGTTATGCTCGCTATTCTGCTCTCTAGGTTTGTGCAAGGGAACCCTCTGGGACTCTTTGCTGACAGCTTAAAGTAAATTTAGAGGGTTGTCCCTAGTAGTTTGGACCGTTTATAACAAATATGTCAATTACACCCCTCCTCCCACTTTGTACCGTAACCAGATATCATTCCAGGACAATGCAGATGCTCCCTTCGCATCGGCGAAATCACATCTTTTCGGCGCTATGCCACTTGTGTGTCGTCGTGCCGCTTCTCATGTTCCTTCTGCTTCTCACCGGAAGACTCGACGCCATCGAGGCGAACAACTCCACTATTCCCATTACTACGACTCCTGAATCAGTATCCAGCGACCTCTCGAATCTCATTCTGACGACTACGCTCTCCCCGCTAGATGCCATTCCAGGACTATCCACGATCTCCATCCCCCTCTTCTTCGCTCTCACCCTGCTGACCCTTCTGACATTCGGGAGTCGAGGTGGGAACCCGTGGTGGTTCGCCATGCGGAAGCCCTTCTGCAACTTTATCTTCGGCCATTCGCCGTGCCTCCAGCAGTACGCGAACATCAGCTACAAGATCGGAAGGAGTTCGTCGACAGAGGAGCACGAACCCGAACTTCTGGAAACTCTTAGGCATGAAGAGCCCATCAGGCAGTCGCGAATCATGGTCCCAATTGAAACCCTCGAGGCCCCCGATTAGTGTTCACATCACCATGTTTATTATTTTGTTGTACATAGCACATTTAATACAGAGTGAGATAACACAGGACGTTTTAAGCCGCGAGTTCGAGGAGGTACGCTGCAAGGACCTTCGTTCCGTTGATGTAGTTGGACACGTCGATCTTCTCGTTCTGCGAGTGGGCCATGTCGTTGCACGATCCAATGGGTAAGAGCATCACGTTCTGGCCGGTCAGCTCCTGGAAGGTTAACGTGACAGGAATGCTGCCTCCTTCGCGGGTGAGGTCAGGAGCGATTCCGAACACCTTCTGGATGGCTCGTTTTCCAGCCTCGAAGTTCGGGTGGTCATGCTCGGCGACCCATGGGCGTCCGCCTTGCAAAGCGACAGGCCTGAAAGGAGACGGTGAGGTGCGTTGCTCCTTTGGAAACGTACTTGAATGCATTGGGAGATCCTCGCTGGGCCCACAAGTCGTTGAGGTACTTCAAGACAAGTTCGTCGACCGCCTTCGGCTCCATGTCAGGCACTGTGCGGATGCTGAATTTTCCAATGACCTTGCTGGGAATGACCGTTTTGGCACCAGGACCGGAGAAGGCTCCTTCAATGCCATGGAGCGAGAGAGACGGGAACCTCCAACGGTTCATCAGAAGCTCATGCTTCGTCGACTTCAGAAGCTTCGGAGCGCCAACATCTGCGCGGAAGTCTTCCTAAAGCAAATAAGCATTTCTCAGAGGGGATAGGCAAATTACGTGATCAAAGTCGATGGTTTCGTAGGTCTTCATCTCCTCCTCGGTGACTGGCGCGACAAGTTTGCTGAGTCCAGGAATGTTGATTTGGCCGTGTACGGTAGTCAGTTGGCTCATCAGCCAAATAAGATCGTTCATCGGTTCGAAGCTAGAAACAGAAAATGAGAAGGGACATCTAGAGGAACACCTACATAGCTCCGCCGTATACACCGGAGTGGAGATCTTGGCTAACACCGGCGACCTCAACGGTGTAGTAGCTGATGCCTCGGAGACCGTAGGTCAGGCAAGGCTTCTTCTTGCCCAGCCAGTAGTTGTCGGAGATGCACGTGAAGTCGACATCACTGAGGAACTCTTTGTTAGCCCTCAAGACGTCGTCCAAGCCTTCCGATCCGCTCTCTTCCATTCCCTCGAAGACGAACTTAAATTGGGACTTTGAGGGAAACAAGTAGAGAGCTCACTTACCTTGATATTAACCGGGACGGGCACGTTGAGCTTCTGCATCGTTTCGATGGCGTTTGCCCAAGCGATCACTGGTCCTTTGTCGTCGGTCGACCCGCGACCAAATAGCTTTCCATCCTTCTCAATCAGCTGGAAAGGTTCAGTGTCCCATCCATCGGACTTCGCGGCAGGCTGCACGTCTAAGTGACCATAAACGAGGAGCGTCTTCTTGTTGGGGTCGTTCCCGAGTTGTCCGAAAAGGATAGGCGGAAGGTCGATCGTCGTTCCGTCCGGAAGGGTTTGGACTCCATTGGGCTTCTGCTCGCACTTCACGCCCAGTTTTTGGAAAAGCTATGAAAATATACGTGATTTGAGCAAAGATCATTCATTCCCTTACCTCCTGCGTCCAGTTGAGCATCTTGCATACATCGCCGCGATGGGCGGCTTCAGCCGAGATGCTTGGGATCTCCACGGCATCGCGAAGCCTCTGGATGAACTTGTCTTTGTTCGCCTCGATCTCCCTGTAAGAAAAGGCGGTAAATTCCATCCCGGATTATTTGTCGCTAGACACAGCGATAAAGAAGTGTTTAGATAAGAGCCGAGAAAGTGAGACAAAGGGTACCATCAAAAAGTGCAACAGCTGATAAGAATAAGAGCTTAAAGTGCAATTCACTCTAGGAAGTTCAGCGCTAAGGAAAGTGGCAGACATATTGAAGGAGAATGACAAGCTTGGCTTGAGCTACTTACTTCGAGAGAGCTTCAAATGACGACATGGCTGGAGAGATAATTCTGAAATTAAAAAGCACCTTAGGGGATTAATCAATCTAACGGAGAGAACGCGGTCGTCACGCAAGTAGACACCCTACGTCTGCAACACTCTCACCACCATTATAAGCGTCGTCATCCGCTGTCAGCGTCCCGCCCTAGATTATCATCAGCGATTAAACAAGCAGGCATAAAATGGAGCTATGGCGTCAGGTCCGTAAAAGTCAGGTGCCAATGATCAAACAAAATCAGCCTTTCGAAATCAGCGCTTACAGAGACGACAAACAACGAAGATCTAAGACGAGAAGGTGGGACGACCGTAAACAGTGATGAACACATGTTCCAAGGGACCGTAGAAGGTAGGCATCACGACCGAATACGGAACTGTCATGCTGGAATTTGTGATGAATACGTGGAACACACCGGAAATCGAAATGCATCACCGCTCCAACACTGTGGTGACTAATCCAATGTACAGCTCCTGGTTCCAATGGATCTGTTGGACATTTTGAAAATTGCCTGCACGGGGGCGATATGAAGGGAGATTGCGTTGAAACAGAACACCTTGGAATGGAAGACAAACGGACAACAGGCTAAAGACAGTGGTTAACCGCGAGCATCTAGTAGGCGTTCGCAGTCAATTTAAGAGCAAAGATTTATATGAGATGGTGGGAACAAACACTCGCTCCACCGAAACTGATAACAGATCTGAAAATGCTAGGAGAAGCTTACCGGAGGAAAGAGCAAATACAGGTCTACGGACAGCCTGTAGTACTTGTTTACCACTGACCTGAAATCAGCGATTGGGTGAGCGCAAGCTGTGCTGCGGGAGCCTCTCCTTGTGGCTCTCCCTCGCGGGACCACACACAATAACAACAAGCCAGCAATGAGGAAACAGGAGGGATGCAACGATCGACGCGACCTATCGTTCCACCCGCAACCCTCGATGACACACTCCACACTCTCCTATGGATCGGCTGTGAGTGCTCTCCCGTCGACGGTCGCTGACGACCATTTTCGAAGCGCCCATCCACTTCCCAGCCCTCACACTGTTTGTATAAATAAACAGCTCCATCTCGCTCACTCCTCCCCAAGGTCACTTTTCTGCAAATAAAACCCGTTGGCGTGGTGAGAAGAGGCCGTGAGTGCACTCATCCGATTCTTCAGAACGAAGTAGCGACCAACAATCGTCGACTATGTTGTGTGCTAATCCTCTTGGCGACCTCCCGGTGATTTCCTGTTGGAAGGAAAGAATACACAGAAAGGAAAGGGATCCATAGGAAATGAGACATAAACAGTCCAATTCGGCATTACGTTTTCAAGGCCACAGTGATATGAAGCATCTCTTCGCTGTTGCCTTACCAGGTCCATTGCTTTAGAGCGTATTCCAGCAGTCTTACAATTGAGAACAATCCTTAAATCCAGCCATTGGTCTGACACAACAATATGGATCCATAAACTCAACTTTCGGACCTCTTTTCAGTTTCTATCTTGTTCAAGCGACCTCTTTTCGCACGTTTTTAATGTATTTTAGAAGGACAATAAAAAGACTCCACAACCACGGGAATACGAAATGGACAACGTGGAAATGCAAGACCGGGAAAAGGCTCTTTTGAGTTAGAATAAATACACAACCCATATTAGCATGGAACAGCGAGAGGACAGAGAACTAAGCCGCTATCTTAGAAGAGATCGATAGAACATTGTAATGATGTGTGAAAAGGGTCTAGTCAGTGCTGATACGGTGGAGGGACTCTTCTTCCGGCAGAGGACGGCGTTTCCAACGAGGATTCAGGACGATCATGACAATGCTCATGCAGTATCCGAGGATGAAGAGGCCGAGGAAGTTGCTCAGCATCTGTTGACCGCACATTTGCTTATCCTTAGTCCAGCATCTAAGAGGTACGGTAGAAAAGGTTCAAAGGTCGCGGTTTACGTGTGTTTCCAAGCAGCGCGTTCAGTGATTCCCATCAACGCTGTGCAGCAGACCATTATGAAGATGACCACGCCGAAGAGCTGATGAAAGGGCATGATGAACTGGCGCATAGGGATGCTGGCTCCGGGGAAGAAGAAGGTTCCAAAGCCGACGATGTACTGAAAGGTGCGTTTATGATGTAGAAGAGTGGTTGTGGAAGAAATAACATGGTGATCTTGGCCAAGAAGGGTGGTCAAGAAAGTTTACCTGCGAAATGAAGAGCGTTACCACCAAGATTCCAACCCATGAATGCACTGAATAAAGATTCGGGAGGGGGTCGAGTTCCCCATTTGGCTTCATGTGCAGATCGTGACTATCCCACACGGCCTTCAAGGCAACTCCCATGAAGATTAGCGCCATCGTGTGGAGGGTAAGGTGGAGAAGCTTTGTGAAACGCTTGCGCTCGTTGCGGAACACTCGATAGACGATGATCGATTCACCATAAATGAATATGAGCCCCATGGTCATGAAGGTTGGGTGGTAGTGGAACTCAATGTCCGGATTCTCGGACCATGCGAATCCACCCTCGCTGAAGCCGCCCATCCACGCGGCGACGGAGAGTAAGGCTGCGGCTCCACATACCTAGGTTAAGGGATAAATACACCATTGAAAAGACTTTCCCTACCTGCGATACGGTAAGAGCAACGTTGAAGAGCCGCTGACTCTGCTGCTCCCCTAGCACCTGATATGACTCCATGAACAGTGCCATTTTCTGAAAGCAGAGAGTACTATTTATGCGCAGCATATCCTATCATCATCGCTTGAGATAATCACTTTGCGCTTCCATGGAAACCGCGAAAACACCTTATAAAACGAACAAAACATGAGAACGTGCGAAGGGAAGAAGAGGACCGTTTCTTCCGCAGCCTCACCAGCAGGGAACTAAAGTCAGAATGCCGAAAATGAACGGAAAACAATTGGCCACGGCCCTGCGTGGGTCCGGCTGTTTGTGACGGCCACTGCCTCGCTGTCTCTGACGCACCCTGGATTTAATTAAGCTCTCGCCGCAGAGGGGCATTTGGATTTTGGACCCTCGGGGCCCGCAATAACGCTGGTAAACAGCAACCGCATTGCGGTCATGGAACATGCGCCATCTAATGAGAGATGCTGAAAGAAGATTCCTCCGAACGGGAAGATGGAGTCGGTGGGGTAAACAGGAGCCGGCCTCGTGCATGACCGAATCGATAAGGCCACGCGTCAGCGTGTTGTTGATGCCGCGATTAGGTGTGCCGCTGGCATAACAAAAAAAAAACAATGGTTTTCTGACAGCAATAAATACATTACGGGTTGGGGTGGAAGTGGGCGAAAAGATACTGTGAAGAGAGCACCACGCTTGACTACTTCAAGGGTCTCAATTTCCCATTCGCATGAGAAGAATCGTGTTAATGGAACGCATTTGCTATCCAGTATAGCGGGATGGAGCTGGGAAGGGAACGGAAGCGTCGCCATGGATCCAATCGTGTCGATTAAATTTAGAAAAAGGGCGAAATTACACGAGGCCGGGATATATCGCCCATCTTTCAAGAACAATGCAGCCAGTAGTCCAAATTTGGTGTGGACCTTTTGCGACGTTCGAAAGAAGAAGGAACGACCTGGTCCCAGTGGATGGGGGCACCTTACAGTAACTATGCCAACAAAAGCCACGGACACCAATGTCCAACCAGCCGAACGAACAGTGAAAGCTACGAACCAGATCCTGGCATCCACGTGGCCTAAAAATTACGGTACCGCCATGGCATAAATAGTCGCTGCGTCGCACAATAAGGGAAAAAAAGTTATAAAAAACGCAGAATCGCCACCTTCAGTATCATCTGCACAAAGTTCTCAGTTCCTTTCCTCAGGGCCATCAAACAACGATATAAGGAACTCATTACAAGTCACTACAGAAGACCGTAAAATAATACCATCAATGACCAAAAACGCCAAAGTTGAAGAAGCGACCGAACCGATCAATAAATACCTAAATGTCAAAGGGCGACCGAGCCGACAGCGCAGTTTCGCAAATCGGACACTCTCTGGCCTTCGAACACAGCGTATCGACATATGTAATTTCCTTAACAACATGCGACACACCCCTACCCTTTTTCCATGCTTGTGTGACACCAAAGAAGCAGACTTCTGAAGGCCAGAAGTCGTCCAGGTCTAACAAGCTCTTTATAGATCTTCTTTATTACATACAACTTGGAAAAATATCACATTTAGACGGTGAATCTCCGCGGGGCATAGAAAACGGGCACTAGGAAGATACTTACTTTAGAACTACGTACATACAGCGAGGTTACACACTAGATTTCAGAAAACAAATGGAATGATGTATAGGCCGCTAGAAGTTCTGTGAGCAACTTGAGAACGATACGGGCAGCCGGAGTAGCGTTGCACAGATTTAAGTGAAGAGCACTGGTAGGTCGTCCTCGTTATCGAGTAGATTCTTCGCCTGATGTGACGCCTCGTTCTCCTTGGCGAGAGCTTCGGCAGCTTCGCGTTCCTTCTTCTTGTTGGCTTGGATCTTCTTCATTCTGGAAAGGGGGAGGGAATAGTTCAAGAAGCGGGGATAGGAGCTTACCTGAAAAATTCCTCACGCTCCATTTCGTCGAGTTCGGTAACGATGTAGGTGAGGGTGTTTTCAATACGTGGAATAATAACTGAAAGCAGGTCATAGTGCTAAGAATAGGACTCCAAGACTCACCGTGCTCGATGGCGTTGACACGTCGGTTGGTGATCTTGATAGCTTCGTCAAGAGTGATGAAGCAGGTCTGGAGAGTAGCCAGCTCAACGAGCAGCTCGACGGCCTTCGAGTAGTTCTTCTTCAGTTTGGCGATGTTGGCACCACCCTTTCCGAGACCCGTAAGATCGTACGCATCGGGCCCGTCGTTGTAGGCCTCGAAAACAGGCAGGAACACACCGACGACGTTCTCCTTCTTCATGCGAACACGCACTTGGGCGCTGGAGACGTTCTGGATGACGGTGTGCGAGAAGTCGCCGGCAGTGAACTTGGCTTCGGCAAGCGAGAAGGCAGCCTCCTTCATAACTTCACCCATGAGCACTTTGTTATCGACGATCTTCTTGAGGATCTCACGGAAGCGGAGGTTCAACGCATCGGCCTTCTTCTTCAAAAGACTGTGGCCCTTTTGCGCTCCCTTCAGACGCGTCTTCATGAGCGACTGCGCCCTGGAACATGAATATGTTGACAACCATGCACTTCAACTCGCTGGACTTTGGATATCAGCTGTAGCTGTCAAAAGTGCTTAAATCTTACAACTTCCGGGGACAAAACTACGTCGACTCATACAGATTACTGTAGGAGACCAGAATCAAACAAGAGTTAGAATGGCTTTAGACCCCGAATTAAAAACTTGTCGATTTGAATCGATAAACTGCCAATGTAGTTTGTTCTAGTTATTTTTTTCTCTAATTCAAACCCCACTGTGCCCACTCAAGCAAAATTTCCCTTCCTCCTTCCATTTCCTATATCTAGTATGAAATCAAATATAACTCACATTCGAGAAGGGAAAATCGGGATGCGATCCTTGCCACCGCCAGACATGTTGAAGTTTCCCGAGGTTTAATCACAAAACCTGAAATATAGCGCGTTGTATGAAACTGGCGAGGGTTTCTATTTCGACGAATCGCAAAACGCGCAGATCATATTTATTTCGACGCAAAATCATCATTATTCAGTTGGTCGTGCGCCTCGGAAACTCCGCCCCTCGGTCTCCGCGACGAAGGAGCGACGGAGCGCTCAACTGAAGACCAACGATTGATCTACGCGGCGGGCACTCATTCAGGCACGAACCGCGAAAGTTTGAAATACCCGGCTGTCTTTAACGGATATCAGTTTATGTCGGGAGGGGACCCAATGGCCCGGATCTTGTGGAACTGCGATGATCCTAGAGAATGAGATGGAAATTCCGAGAAGGAAGATGGAAGAGCGGTGGCATGTTTCCTTATCAGTGGTCTCCAGACGTCGAGCCTGAGTCGAGCATACCGTATGGTTTGCGCGAATGTTGGCGTTTCAAGGGCGGCGTTGTGGCAGTGACAATAAGAGGGCTGGACGGAGAACATCTGGCTAGTTGCAATGGGAGAAAAGACAGGGAGAACGGGGATCACCGGCCTCGATCGACTCCGGAAGCAGCACGAGGAAGGCAAGAAAAACTTCGTGAAAGGTAGGTGCCTCTTCTGTAGTGTTGACTTGGTTTTCCCCTTTCTAATATGCGGTACATTTACCTGAGAAGCTCTTCTGTTAGTAGATTCAATGTATCATAGTTTGTTATGTTCTGAGTTTGACCATATCTCATTGTTACATCGACTTGCTGAAAGTAGATGTCTCTTAGCTTTTCTTGTCTCTTGACAGTTTGCAAGCCGGTCGTGATTACGGCAACGTAGCTTGCGACACTGGCTAGGGAAATCGTTCGGCGCCAGTGTGAGATTCTTGGCGACGACAGCACTCCAGAGCCTAAATAATATATCCCGGTGCCAAGATGGCTGTTCGAAGTTACAGGCAGACATTGACCGAGAGCGGGATACAAGTTCTAACGTTGTCTTCAATATCTGTAGCCTTTCTAAAATTTTCTTGAATGCTTGCTGTGCTGGACATCATACTGTAGCACTCTGTTTAGATGTTCTCGAAAAGAATGAAAGGTTCGTCGAGGAGAACAGCAACGCTCGACGACAAGCCGCATTTGATCGATACCAAATCGGCCTTCTGGAGAAAGAGAATGTCCAGCTCACACAACGGTTGAACTGTTCAATTCCGGAGGACATGGAAGCACTTATCCAACACCGCGTTACGGAATCCTTAAAGGTGTGTGCTAGCCCTCCATCACGCCTTTCTTATGAACGCATCGTTTCAGAGAAAATTGAGCCATGTGGGAGCTGTGATTCGGCGGACTGTAACGGTCCTCAACTCGTGCATGGAGCAGCTCAACACAATTGCGTTGGACGTTGATAAAAAGGCAGAGGAGCTGGAGAGGACTGAAGAGAGGGAGCTGAAGCGAATCAGCCAATTCCGGGGGAGGTCCTCGAAGATTGAAGCAGAGAAAAGAGCGCGAAAGGAGGCGCTGAATCTCTTGCCGTCTGGTAAGGAATCGTCGCTTACGGGGATAACTCTAACTGGTTTATTACAGTCATGGAATCGCCTCTATGTCACGACAATCATGATCATAACCAGGAAGGAAAACTAGTGGCCGAAGAATGCGGAGACCATGGTTATGTTGCTCTTGAAAACACCCTCGCAGGTGTGTTTGCTTTTCACGTATGATATCATTTGTTGCCCTTTATAGTCGCTTCCGATGCGTTACGCGAAGGTCTTTCCTCCGCTGTCCATTCTTTGTCAACAACGCCGCACGATCAAGAACCACATGAAGAAGACGGCGATCTGGATCTCCTTTCGACCACGATTACTGTGCGCACTAAAACAAGTTCCCGTCGAACAACGAAAACGCGAAGCCCTCCGAAAAGCCCCTCTAGCCCTAGTGAGTCTGGACAAAGGCAGGTTGCTAAAGGAGGAGCAGGAAGCTGTCAACGAAGTGCTACCCTAACCAAATCACGTCATGTTAGAAGAAGTCCGAAAGAGTCCGTAGATAAGGAAGACGCCACGGCAGAAGTCAGATCTTTGCCTGGAGGTTCCACATCAGCGACCCCAGATATTCCTGAAGATATACACTCCATCGATCACGAGGACCTTCGAAAATCAGAGATCACTCGACCGAGATCAGCAACACCAGCGGAGGCTGATGGGAACGGACGCCGCAAGAGAGCAGCAGCTACCAAAATTAGATCGTTCAAGGAGCCCAGTCTAATCACTAAGATGAGGCGAATAGAATAACGCATGATAAAGTGTCCTTTAATGCTCAAACAGGTTGAATGACATTGATCAGTGAACAGGGGAGTCAGTTGTTCTCGAAGACCTTTCTTTTCATTTATAACGCGTGACCGCGGCTTGTGCTTCACAAGCACACAGCGGCGGCGGTGAGCGGCGAGATGACGCGTGCATCGGTTAGTCGACGGCGACGGACGGCTGTCCTTCCCAAATTTTATATTTTCGCTTGTTCAACCCGTTCAGATTATAGTGCATCGTTCCTTGGCCGGGAAGGAGGCGAGGAACGCCTGTTCATTCTCGCTCATTTTTTCGTACCATCATGTATTCTTTCGCGTTCGCACGTATTTCTTCTGACCCATCCTATATGTGTCCGCCTTTCAGGTAAGAGCGGTTGTAATCAGCCGCTTGCCACCACCAGCCAACGCTTCGTGCATAGCTACTGACCATGTCGCTCGGAAATCGCTCACTGACGGTATGTTGACCTAATTTAGTGAATTTATCAGCTGCCAATGTTGTTTTAGAATGTGCGGCAGTTCAATGCGAGCTTGCGCTCGTTCTCCGCGCTACCTCGCCAAGTCCAGCCTACTGTTATCTTCGTCGAAAACGCTGAAAAGAGTAGGTTGTTTTTCTATTAGCAGATAGTCACAGGAATAAAAAACAGCTCGGACAAGCTGTGTTTTGAACGATCCTAGCAGGTGGCTGCCATGTCACATGACGCGAACTGTCATCGATCAAATTTCAGCAGATTTGTAGAAGGAGATCATTTTGAAGTCTGCGCTGTTAGGGAGATACATATAGTCTTCCTTTCTTGTCCTTGGTGGGATAGTTCCACGATGGAACGAGTAAGAATGACGCAAAACGTCTGATCAGCGCTATAAAGTACGCCGCAGATACCCACGCCTCGCACTGTGCGACTTCGAAATCATGATCGTTACAGAGCGTCAAAACAACTTGCTTGGACCCAGCAACTCGCAATTCCCATTCCCGGGCGATGTGGCGTCCTCGATGACGTTCAATGTTGGAACCAACAACACGAACGCTGTGCAGCCAGCGACGGACAGTCAGAAGCCAAAAGAGTATCGCACAACTTCGGTGCGTGCTCTGCTCGAGGAGAGCGTCACGGGAGTGAAGTTAACGCCTGGGTATTCTCCTGAGGAGATCGTCACGGAGATGGCGAATCCACTCACTGAACAAGTCGAAGTCAAGGCTCTGGACTGCCCTCGCCTGTTGCGGAAGGACTTAAAGCACCTGTTCCCGAACATTGACTTTAAGGATCGTGATGTTACTGTTTTGAACATCACGCAAAAGACTGAAAACGACATGAGCGCCTGGTCCCCACTTATGGACGTGGAGCGCATGCAGCTGACTTCTGGGGTTAGTTGGCAACTGTTCTTTCCCCTTCTAACATCGTTTCCTTCAGTTCGTGAAGTCTGCCACGTCGGTTTGCTCTGCTCTCCAGCAATTCGGCTACTGGGCCGATTTCATCGATCCCTCGTCAGGCCGACCGGCAAGTCACAAACATTCCTTTCTATACTTATCACGTGTTTCAGTATCTTGGAGACTTCACTAACGCTACATTGTTCGAAACCGATGAGCGTTACAAAACTATGGGATTCCAGATCGAGGACCTCGGGTGTTGTAAGGTCAGCAGCATACGGTAGTGGGATACGGTAGTCTGCCACTTGGATCTTTGAGAGGCTTGCGAAAACCGCCTTATGTTCTCCTGTTGTTTTAATATGAATAGCCAAATACCCTTTTCAACCATATACTTTAGGTTCTTCGTCACGTTCTTTGGGGAACGAAGGCTTTCGTCGGAACCATCTTCACCGATGCCCCTCTCGACTGCGAGATCCTCCAGGATATTGTCAACAAGATCAACAAGGATTAGCTGATAATAGAACATTTGCCTTCTGATCCGTATTGCATGTATATAGATTCCCACACCTATGGTAGTTGAAGACTGCCGCTTGCGTTTGGCGCACCGGTGGACAAAGTACACGAATGAAAACTTCCGGAATACCGCTTGCCACATAGGTTTAAATCAGTTCGCACGTCCGATTGCGATCGATATGCGAGCGGCGCTGCGGAGGGGAGCAGCGCAAGAACAAGAAATCAGCAAAGGCACTTTGTTCGCAACATAAATCGAGAAGAAAGTGTAGTTTTTGTGTGTGATATGGAAGCCCAGGACGGCTCGGCTTCTAGGCGCGCTTGACCACGCGTCGGCGTTGGCTTATCAAAGGGACCGCGGGCAAGCAGCGGCGGCACTCACCACTTCATATAATGATGCATAACAGGCCCAGTCGGGGTGTTTACAGATGGTGTCCATTGTCGACGACGACCGCCTTTTTCTCTTTCTGGCTGTTGTGGCCTTCTGCAACCTCGTGCCGCTGGTCGCCTTTTTCGCGTACCTGATCGCCTCGTCGTTCGTCATCGTCGCCACCGCGCTTCTCGCAGAAGGTACGTGCAATTTAGGATCGCCTCGGCGCGGGAGCTCTCCATTTGAACAAATGGGGTTGTGCGGGAAAGCAGAAGTAACAAATGGAGCGAGGAGCGTTGATGTCAGATTGGAGAGACTTTTTTAGAAGTGTTTATGAGTAAACAAATCAATAGTCTTTCTCCCTCTCCCCCGCCTGCGTCCTCTCCTTCTCCGTCATGCCCCCCTACTTTTACATAAGCCTTCTCCCGCTCCTTCTTTCGAACTGTTCTCCTTCTCCCCCAATCCCGTCACTAATTTATCCCATTTCAGTGCTGAGCCTCATATTTGGGCTGGCCGTCTTCGTACCCATCTTCATCTTCTCGACACTCTCCGCCGTTGTTATCACCGGAATAATAATTTTAATGCGTTCCTTCATCGAAAGGACAACAACGGTAAAGAAATCGCCACCCCCTTCCAGAGAGCCTCCGCCACTTCCGACGCCTTCTCCCCCACCTCAACTGGCGACATCGCCATCCTCACTGTCGTCCGATTGGAAATGGGAGCCATCTAAGAAATACGATTAGAGTTGCATTTACTGTACATGCTTACGGGTCAACTGGTGACTCAGAGTCACTTAACTTATGAGTAAAGATGTGATTTGGCGAACAAAGTAGAAGTAGTTCTGACTCACACTTTCACCTCCAAGGTAAACAGGAAATCAAGAATCGGAAGGAAAGCACTAGGTTTCGGGTAGCACTGGGTAGCCGTGGCCGATCCGGTTCCTGCGTCCTTGTTGTAAAGTTAACGTTGATAAACAGAAGACGTATTTAAGACAGGGGTGGTACCCCCGAAGGAGGCATACTTTCGACGTCGGTTATATTTGGGCTGTCGGTCTTGCTCGAGTTGTTCTATGTCTTAGTTTACCATAAAGAGCTTCAAACGGTCAAATTCATTAGATTTGAATGCTTACATGCCAGGTCTTAGGTTCACCTTCACCTTTGGGTTAGCTTCTCCTAATTAATTTTAGTCTATCCACTATAACTATGTCGCGTATTTATCCTCCTTAGAAGGACTTCTGGTCACATAACCCGCTCTTTACAGTGCCCCAAGTATGAGAGTCATGCCATGTCACATCTGTTCAATCTTCCTGATACTGGTAGGGGTCACCATGTCAGCTGCCGCCTTCCGCACTCAGAGTGCCGCAGTCAAAGGAGTTTTAATGTGCGGAGACAAGCCCCTCGCAAACACGAAGGTGAAGCTCTGGGACAATGACGCCGGACCTGATCTTGACGATCTCCTTGAAGAAGGACACACCGATGCTGAAGGTCGGTTCCGTCTTGCAGGACACACTTCAGAACTCACAACCATCGACCCCATCTTAAAGATCTATCACGACTGTGATGATGGGATCATGGTAAGATCCTCACCCAAGTTCCTTCGTAACAACCTTCTTTAGCCCTGTCAGCGTAAGGTCTCGTTCATTATTCCGGATGCCTACGTTTCCAGTGGAGCAACCCCGTCGAAGGTGTTCGACATTGGAACCGTTAACATGCAGATTATTTTCAAGAACGAAGAACGCGACTGCCTCAACAGGGCGTGATATGGTTAACTTTGCCCCTAATGAGGCAATCATGCCAGTACAATGCTAATAATAAACTTGTATATTACCAACATTGGAGTGTGGGAAACATCTTGAGGCATAAGTAAAAGCTGGCTCGTGCTTGATACCTAAATCTGGGGAACTCCAAAGGGAGATATGTCTGCAAGCTTGCAAGACGATCTTAAAGAACACTGCGTCTAGACACTGTAAACATTGACGTAGATGGATCTGCACCACTTCATCTCAATTTCACATTTCGATCGGCCACACCGAGAAGTGCCGGTCACTCAACAATGGCGTTTCTACATCATTGTGGAGCTGCAGTGGCAGATCCGAAGGGTTCCTCTGGTAAGTAGAGCCTGTAGCTGGTTGTTTGTTATTCTGGCCCTTTCACAGGAGCTACTGCTGTGGCTGATGCGGACAACGGGAATCCAGGAGAGCAATATGAAAATCTTGCGGCGCTCGTAGCTCAAACAACAAAGCCGGACACGAAAGCCACCCATCAACCTCCGCCGGTACCAAATGCTGATATTAGTAGGTGCCCTGTGACCTTTATCGATTTGTTAGTGGTGACTTGCAGAAAATGATGATCCTCCAAAGGAGGACGACCAGCCAGCGAGCGAAGGCAGCGGTAGCCGCTCTGACTCAGAGAAGAAGAAAAAGAAGAACGACGACGAAGAGCAGAGAAAGCGCAAGACGAAGAAGAAGAAAAAGAAGGTAGAAGAGAAGGATTGTGATAAAGACATTAAAGAGGAGAAGGACTCGGATCATGGACCCGACGCCAAGAGTGACAAGAACAAGAAAAGGCATAAAAGGCAGGGCGATGAAAAAGACGAAGATACGGAGAACAAGGGCTCGAACATAGGAGAGAAAGACTCCGACGAGGATGAACAGGACGAGAGCGCTCCCAAACAACAACGCTCCGACACGGAACAAAGGAGTGACAAGAATAAAGTGCAGAAGAATCAGAAAAAGATCCGAAGGTCACAGATGGAGCGGAAGGACAAGAAGTCGAGGCACAACAAGCGACCCAAGTCGCCAGCAAAGGATTCTGATGACAGCCAATCCGATCGGGACAGCAGGAAGAAGAACGACGATGGATGCAAGGGTCACCGGAAAGAGGGTCGGAGTAAACACGTGAAGGATGGCAATAGCGGAACTGAGCACCAGCACAGGCACGATAACGATGCTCGCAACCGAGAGAAGGAAGGGCGCCGTCACCGCAAGTCCACTGACAAGAAGTCGCACAATGTTGCTTCAAGAAAAGCCAGGACAAAGACTCAAAGCGTGCCGACGACTGGGACATCTGAGGTTGGCAATTTATAACTTTCATGTTTCCTTAACAATGTTTTTTAGGATGAGCAAGCACGTGCTCACTACAGGCGTCTAAAGGTGCATAAGAAGCAGAAGGATGGAAAGCAGATGAAGGAAAAGACGCGTGAGGTGAAAGATGATTGATTGTCCACTTTCATTCAATGCAATAAACATCATCAAATGAGCCTATTGCATACTGGGACATGTAATGCAAGCCCTAAACTCTCACATGGGGACATGATCTAGTCATTTCCAGGCGACTCCAACGACGCCCGATTAGCTTAAATGTTACAAGAAGCCCACAAAGTGCAAAAGACAGAAGGAAGACGTCTGCCCGGTTAGCTCAGTCGGTAGAGCACCAGACTCTTAATCTGGCTGTCGCGGGTTCGAGCCCCGCATCGGGCTAATCCTTTTGTCATTTGCTACTAAGACATCTGCGACGTATGTAAGACATGTGGAACATAAGTAAGCTGAGCGAAACGCGTTCGTCGTGGGGTCCTGGGCCATCAACGCCGCGAATCTTTGGAAGCCGGAAGAACTGCTGATTGCTCGGGAGGTTTTCATCGCTTCGAATAGCGATACCAGACGGTTCAGCAGATTGTTCTGCATCGTTTGCACGTTTGCACTAACGATTGACCGACACCGCAAAAAGGAAAAATCGGTTCTTCGGTATTTTTTGTCCTTTTTTGGCGATTCCCTGGCCTTCTAAAGGCGAATCCCACCATGGATGATTTGGCCTGTTCGTAGTTCAGAGCACCCATGAGAGTAAATCCCATATTTCGATGAATATGGAGCGTAAATCTCGGTGGAACCTTCTGAATCGTGCTTCTAAGAAGCTGGCGCACTCATCGAGAAAAGAATCTCACCGCCAATCTCACAAGCTTTGGCATCGATCGCGGTAAGTATCTCATCGCAACTCGCCCTGTAAAGGCGATTCCAGCTATGATAAATTGCAAAAAATTCCACCTCTGCGTGGTTCGAAAAACCCCTACACTAAATCGCCAAGGCGGCTGCTCAATCGCAGTACGAACTACAGATAAGATACATCAGGAGATACAAGTCTTGATGGTGTGGTGACCGATGGTGACCGATGCTTAGCTTCTTTACGGTCGCCTATCTTTGCTGTGCGTCGACGTTTGGACCCTCCTTGACGTCAGGCTATCCATTATCTGTCCGGCCCTTGCTACTTTCTCCTCTTATTCACCCTTTCAGCATCATGGAACCCAGTCAGTGCCCAGTGTGCTTAAGAGGGCAGCTAACGCACGTCTTTAACGGTGGGCGTGGCTGCAAAAAGTGTTGCATGGCCTTCAGACGCTTTCTCGCGAGGCCGAAACCTCTGACGTGTCTTCAAAACCCAAGATATTGCTTGCCCGGTGAAGTCGATAGCGATCGGCTTTGTAGGAAATGTCGAATCGAGCGTTGTCGATCGAACGGAATGGTCGAAACTCGTACGTTTTCGATTTAACTGCCTTGAGAACGACCTCTGTTTTCCAGGAATTCATGCGCTCCAGCCCAGAATGACAAGTTCGCAACCACCTTTCGTGGACGATAGGTTCCCTTTAGCTAGTCTCATTTCAAGTGAAATGGAAAAGAATCGCAGAATAATGGAACATAGGTATCACAGCGACGGAAAGGTGGGTAATAGTGCCTTCTTTTGCATCCAACGGTTTGTAAATTCGAGACACGTAGGGTCAATTTAGAGAACCGACGATTAAGAGACATATTAAGATTTTTCCATTAGAATCTGCCATTTCATGTATATAAATCTTGGCGTTGCCGCCCGATTCATCTCTTCAGCTTCGAGGAGCTCTTGAAGACGACGATCACTTCATCAGCATGCAAGACCAGATGAAGATGGGCGCATTCAAAATGAACCTTATGATCGCCTCCCTTTCTAAGCTGCCAATATTCAAACTGTTCAACACAACGGATCTGACAGATTTCGCCAAGCATCTGGCTCCATATTGCGTAAGTTTTGGAGAATTAAAGATTAACTTCGGACATGCATGAGCCTGACTAACCTCCTTTCAAGATGGGACTCTTCATATTGCTGGAAAGGTGGTGCATTCCACCCCCTATTGCTCTGACTAGGGTTGGCCCGAACCCAAAACTTTTGTCGAACCGAACCGAGCCCAATTTTTTCGCGTTCGGGCCAACCCTAGCTCTGACTAACCTCGCTCCAGTTCTGGATAATCGATGCTTTCAACGGATTGCGGAACGCCCAGAAGAGAGACGAGAAGTGGTTACAAGACGAGCGGAACTACTACTTGCCAAACACGTGCATGGACAAGACCGAGCGGGGATTCTACACTGTGGCGCAGAGATCTCTGCCCGGAGCTACACAAAGCGACTGGAAGAACATCGCGCAGATCGTATGTTTTTCACATTTTCGTGCCTCCCAAGTATCCTCAGGTGATTTGGCTGAAACTTGAGCGCATCCAGGTATTCAATCCATCCATTGCTCATTCACCTGAGGACACTTGTAAAGGTTCCCTTGTCATAACTCGCCATTACAGCAAACCACTTGCTTTCAAGATCCCATCTTGCGGAAGCAACTGGCAGAATACCATTTTGTTGACGACAACCTGTTCTACTTGCTCATGTTCCTGACGTTCACGCACCTCTCGATGGAGTACAGTGCCGTCGACATCGTGAAGGCCTCTTTCCTGAAGCTCAAGTGTCGCATCCTTCACGAAATGGAGAAGTATTACACGGAGAAGAGCAACGTGTACCCCCGGTTCATGATCATGAGGCATCTTGACTTTCTGGCGTATGTCGAGGTTGGCGCAGTGACGGTGAAAGGGAATCTTAGTGACGCTATTTCCAGGGACAAGGTCGAAAAATACTGGATATGCTGACATGTCTCGATTTGTACATCTCGCTCAACAATAACCTGAGGGCAGAACTTTGCGGTGGTGATAAGATGTGAGGGTTCCTGGTGGTGTAAACTCTTTTACAATTAACATAAAGTAGGTTTTGGGTTTTTTCCTCAAAAACGCAGACAAAACGCGTTGTATGAGCCTCCAGCACATCCAATCCCTTTTACTGATGTAGCTAACAAAGGAATACGCACCTAGTTTTGAGATTGAAGTGCACTGCTCGTCATAATGATATGCCCACCCTAATTTACTGTAAGAACCTATGAACTTCCAAGAAGCAGGTGTATCTCACTGATCTGAACATAAATAACCTCTACGCGTGAAGACCAACTATATCGACAGGGAGAGTTGAACATGGATTAGAATTGACAAACAACACAAACAAGGAGAAAACTGGTGGGTTATGAACGTAGGCTATGATTCATTGGTAAATTTGTATATCCAGGATTTATCCAAATCCAGTAAGCAAGCAAGTAAGCTTCCCATCATTAAAGTTACAAATGGAGTTTCCGCAATGAATCCTGGACCCTATTCTATGACGGTGGTTGGCGGTCATTCCTATAAACACTGCTATCAGCAGGTAAGCTGATGTAATTTAAGTTTGTAGGCATTCAGGCTGATGCAATTTGAGGCGCTTCCTCCTTACCGTGCTCCGGCTAAACTATGGCTCAGTCCGCTACTTTGCCACAATGGGACACACGTTCTTTCTTCCAACTGGCGGCGGATATCCTCCACTAACCACCGTCGTCGTACTACGGACGTCTGAGAACCTATTGAGCGCTCGTTGGTCGATAATGATAGGCCCACGGGATCGTGCGACTGCAATACATCTGCATAAGCGCACGTAGACGATGATAACGCTTCCTACTGCAACATTTCCTTGTCTGAACTTACTTAGTCACTGGCAAAATCACGAGGTGGAACGCCCGTTATCTTATCGGCGGACATCTGTTCATATAAGAGCAACAAGATCAATTAAAGAACGCCTGATCGATGAATTTCGAAATGCCGCGACCTTTTGATCTTCGGAGGACGTGTGGACTTCTGGTGCTTCGACTTATTGGTGCTTCTCCTCCTTCGCTTTCAGAACCACCTCATTTACCTGAGCCTTCTTCGCTTCCGATGGCGTCAAATGCGAAGCCAGTAACGATAGCTCCGAAGTTTACTGCCAAAACGTGGAAAAGTCCGAACTACGACAGTGGTCATGAACCGGAAACATGCCCTGTGTGCACAGTCAAGGAAGTAGACTCCCTCCATTACGGAGCTGCGGTGTGCAAGAACTGCGCCCAAATGTTCCGACGCAATATTTTTAACAAGCCGAAGATCGAATGCAAGAAGGATGTTCGTCTCTGTGTTCCTGGTAAGTGTAGAAGCTCAGGAGGACTTTTGTGATGTTGTGGGAGGGGGTGATGCTTCCCGAGGAGTTCGGACAGTTATAAGTAAATTATTGCTTACAGCAGCGTATAAACAAAACTCTTATACGCCTGGCGTAAATGCTGGAAAACCTGGCGCAAAGAAATACGCCATGCCTGTCGCACAGTTGCACTGGTCCTTGGTATCATAAGAAAGCGCGTCTCGCGTACTACAATATGCGTACGGCGAAGATTGGCGCGAGTCGAACCTGTCGCCGAAAAAAGCGAAAAACAGATTTACGCTACGCCGTCGGCGTAAAACTATGGCCCGGCCTTTATTGCTTACAGCAGCGCATAAACAAAACTCTTATACGCTGCAGTAGTTTAGGGAGCGACCGACCTTGCCCGAAGTGCCGTCTTGACCGCTGCCTAGAAGCTGGAATGAGGCAAGAATGTGAGTTGTCTACATGCTCCTTGAGGTAGCGTATGCTCCACGTTATTCAGTGATTACCATGCTTGACGGGAAACGTGTAAAAACTGAAAACGATCTTCATCTTCAAGTAGAAGCGAGGCAAGGGGGTAAGTTACAATATTTCATTCTTGGAATCTCGATTCTTTGGAAGTCACTTGGGAGTTCTTTAATCTCTGTAATATAGACCGTCCACGGGAGCAGGAATCCCATCTTCAACTTGGGACGACACAAAAAGGTGCGTTCCGAACGCTCTGCGATCCTATAGGAGTTACCATAGCCGACAAAGTCCGTGAAAATACTGACAAAGATAGCACTGTACAAGGAAATAGTTCCCTAGGAATGGGCGCCAGAGAGGGAAGAACTAACATTCATGAATTTGGCCTCAAATCGGATGCCCCTTCGAACAACTTCTTAACTGATATGCGCCTTGACAAGAAAAGCCTGTTAGCTGAGATGGGCTGCATCCTTACTGATGTAAAGAACCACCTTGTAGGACAAGGTGTACCTCTCGGAAGAAAGGTGCTTTCCTTCCAGCTGCTGTCAGTACTTGTGATGAGTTTCAGCCTAAAGAATTGAGCGTCTCCATGCTGGACCTCTTTGTTGAGCCCAACAAGCACTTTCTTCCTGCTACTGACCTTATTTGCATGATCTACTCGAGAGCCCCAGTGTTCAGAGAAGCACCTGAAGAAGTCAGAAACCATCTTTGTGGCAAGTCCTTCCCGTATTATGTAAGTGCATATGTCCCCTCATCACACATACATACTAGTTCCTTGGAGTACACAGTTGGATACACCGACGGCAGCTCCAGCAACTCGGTCGTCTCGAGAGCAGAGACATCTTCTTCTTGAGCCCATACACCTGTGTTAACTTTTCGGAAGACAAGTTCGAAGCAAGCTGTTTAATCAAGGAACAGTTAACTAACTTCACGAGGTAAGCATACACTATTTCCAGGTAAGTATGTAGTCTATCTAGAGGTTTGAAAAAGTGTTCCGAGGCCGCGAGACGACTGACAAAACCCGAGATTGCTGCCGCCACCTTTTTGGTGTTGGTTAAGATCAGTGAGCGGCACAACCTTTCCACCTCTTATGCTCGGCTGTTCAACAACGTCGAAGAGGACGTGTGGGAGGAGTTGAAGAACTATTCCCAGAACAGCGGGAGCAAATTCGGTGTGATCTTTGAAACAGTTACTTGTTATGTCGAGGAGGTCATTGTAAGTTGATTTGCATATCAACAGGGGTTAGTGGTTATGGACATAGTCAAACTTTTGGGATCGCAGGTTCTTTTTATTATAGTTCGATGCACGTATCGCGAGAACAGTCTGAAAGTGTACGTCCGTCCGTATCCCGCGACCGAACGTACGAATTTTGTCTGCTTTGCAAGGCATATTACATTCGCTGTGTGTGGCCTTTTTGTAGTACTTGAAAGGTGACTCGATTTGCCAATCCGCGCTGCCCGCACTCGAGAAATGGTAACAACGCGCTATAGGCACGAGTCCAAACCTCCCTAGTGACCGAGATGCGAAACTGGAATACGTGATTCCAAAATGCATCGACATAGAGTTAATAGTACGGTTGGCCTTCGACTCGACTCGACTTCGACTCGAACTAGTTCGAATTTTTTGGAGTCGAGTCGAAGTTCGAGTCGAAGTCGAAAATTTGGAGTCGAATGCCAACCCTAGTTAATAACTCTGCAGCTACTGGGAGCCATGTGTACCAGTGCATAAGTGGGTTGCTGGTAAACTGGAAAAACCAATGATACTAATGCCTTTTCCATTTTATATAACCAGCGCTGTTCAGAAAACTGCGATATTTTTCGAAAAGATCGCCTCGAAGCTCGAAAAGGTCTTCCCCAGAGCAGTGAGGCCTTTGATCACCAACCGGACCCATCACGGCCGCCCGTTGCCGTCCTACGGGAAGATACCTTTTCATCTCGACGGATACTGCGCCCAAGGAATTCCTTCGCAGTGGAGTGCGTTTAGAAAGTGTGAACACATTAAGCGCTGGATGCAGGGACGCTGTGTCTCTGCTTTGGGTGTTCGATGCTTCTGAACGGGCTTTCCTTTGGACGTAATACAGTTATTGTTTCTATTGTTGTGTGTGTGCTTGTTTTGCTTTTAAAGCGATAACCCTCAATGTTGTGGAGAATTTGAAAACAATGTCGGTAATGTTTCCTTATATGGCACTAAAGGCCGGGCCATAGTTTTACGCCGAAGGCGTAGCGTAAATCTGTTTTTCGCTTTTTTCGGAGACAGGTTCGACTCGCGCCAATCTTCGCCGTACGCATATTGTAGTACGCGAGACGCGCTTTCTTATGATACCAAGGACAAGCTCAACTGTGCGCTGTCCACTTCGTATTTGCCATTTTTACTTTACGCCGCTTTACACCTGGCGTAAAGTGCGAGAAAACCTGGCGTAAAGAACTACGCCATGCCTGTCGCACAGTTGCGCTGGTCCTTGGTATCATAAGAAAGCGCGTCTCGCGTACTACAATATGCGTACGGCGGAGATTGGCGCGAGTCGAACCTATCACCTAAAAAAGCGAAAAACAGATTTACGCTACGCCTTCGGCGTAAAACTATGGCCCGGCCTTAACATTCTGACTGTCAGATTATGGCCACCTGCAGGCGGCGTTCTCAAACGCCAGTTTTGGTATAAAGCAGGATATAACTTTCACATAGGAGCTTGCGTTGTGGAACCAGAGATGGTCGCCGCTACCAGAACGAACACGCGTTCCCAAATTTGGGAAAGTGACCTGATATGATAAGGGCAAGTGGCAATGGGCAGTGGACGTGAAGTACTTAGAAAGATTGTGCGCGTGAGAAGATAGGAGATGTACGATCACAAAGATAGCCGATGAGCACAAATTGTGCGCAGAAATCCATATAGAGCGTGAACGTGGTAAGATCAGCGTGAATGGCTAGCTATAAGGGAGGTCAAATGTTCTGAAATCGACTCGATTATCGGGTAAGAAATTATCGTGTGGTTATTCCAGAGGTCCTTGTAAGTGCCTCGGGTGTGGCGGGTAAAGCGCGTGACCTGTTTTGCGGACATTTGACCTGGCCGTGGTGTATGCACTGCTTATCTCTGCGCTGACAAATGTGCCTTAGCAGTGCCTTGACGTGTCTTAACAGTACCTTAACATGCCTTAGCCAAAAATCGTGGCATATTGACACAATTTCTCAGTACCCTAATAGACCGGTGAATAGGAAGATGGGTTTATTTTGCGTAACACCTTAAGGGCCGCAAACTAACGCAAAAATAGAATAAATAAATGCGGAGTCACCTATACTACTGGACACTAGAAGACCGTTACTGATATCGTGGATCATGCGACGGTCCTGCTTCTTCTCTATTCGGGTCCATGGAAGCAAAATAGCAGCGGGATTTGATCTGTGCGCTCATGTAGGCCAGTCCGGCATTCTGAAACAGAAAAGCATGCGATGTATAGGAAGGGGGGCACATACCCTACACTCCAGTAGAAGAGACAGCCAAGGACCACCAACTGCGTATTCTTCCCACTTGTACTTCTTCTTAACCTCGTTTTTCAGCTTCATCCACATCGCCCCACAGGCGGCCTGCGTATGTGCGGATCGACAGGCATCCTTAAGGGCATAGAGGATGTTGAAAAGGTGAAGAATGGCTGCTCCCTCCAGAGTCGAGAGATGGAGGTGCATCGCAGCAACGAACTTCGTGCTCGCGCTTCTAATGTCAGCCAGGAATCTACTGAACACAAGATGTTGCCAATGGATGACGGCTGGGTGTACCTGAGAGCCGACTCAGGAAACGCTGGACGTTCGCTCTCTTCGTCTATGGCGATGAACGCGTTCGGTGCAGTGAACAAGATGCCCTGAGCCACACGAGGTCGCATTGCCTCGAATGTGTTGTGGCAAAAGACGAAGGCGACCTATGACCTAGTTAGGATGTGTTTATTGACGTCTTACCTGGAAGACTAGGACTCTCTGGAGCGTCTTGTCGAGGTCTTCCTTGCTCAAGCTCAGCTCGGGGGATAGCGCTATCATATGATCTTTAAGAAGGTCTCTTTCGAAATTGATGTGGTTGTGGAAATCGTTGAACTTGTACAGAGTGGAGTCACTATTCGCAGTTGTACACTTGACCTAAACAAGTGCTAACGATGATGGGCAGGGTCAGGACCGAGTCCATATCGAGTCCGTTTCGACTGTGTGTCTTAGCATTGTGCAGGCGAGCACTGTCAGTCTCTATTTTCCTCGTATTCCTGGGCAAGGACTTGAGAAGGACTCGGCATAGGCCACTTATCGAGTTCTTGCCCAGAAACATAAAAAAACGATAGAAACTCAGCAACCATACACCAAGACTCGCCCAAAACACAAGTAGAAAGACTGTAGGACTCGGTCTCGGCTCTGGCGTCTTTATGAAACGTCTTACCTCCCTGCCATCCGGAAATGCCAATTTGCGCTTCCGTACCGCATTGTTCCAGAGATACACGGCGAACTCGATTGTCGGAGTCTCCTAAAGCAACCACACGTCTATCAGAAAAGGAACGCACCCTACAGTATGTGAACCGGATAGATGGTCCAAATCGTGAATGTTCCTCGTTGGATCTTCTAAGAGCTCGCCAGGCGCAGTCTTTCTCATTCCCACTAGCAGGCAGCGTTGATAGCGACAGGGGATGCACGGGTTGCGCTTTGCGAAATTTGGATCATGAGTGGAGCTGGGCTCCCCGGAATAGCAATTGTTACTCCCATTGATGCAGTTTCCGATCTTGGTAGACTTTCTAGCACACCGCCCAAAGAACGCCGCACAAGGCTTGCAGATGTTGGCGGCACCGAAGTGCAGGTGAGACCTCTTCTTCTGGATACAACGGAAGCAGACGACACAGAGCATGTCAGGAGCGCGCTAGTGGAGCCGAAGGCCACAAGTAATGCAAAAGTAAGTAGTGTGGTGGAAAAACCAGTGCTCTGGGCACAATTTGGGCTGGTCTTAGATTACGAATATTTAAATAAGATTGCGGGACGTTCGCATCCCTCTTCCGCGGTCGGGACTTTGTCGTCGGCGATTAGATACGGTCACGCTTTGATAGTGGTTTTGATTGATTGTGTTTTGCTGTTTCCGAGTGTTTTGATCTCACAGGCGAGGCTTTTCGAAGTACGTATGCATTTCCGTTTCCACTCTCTGGAGATGCCCATGCTTGTAACACTCCTGTTCTTGTGTTTCTTGTTTGATGTGTTAGTATAAAATCAGCGGACGGGCTGTTTGTTTCTTGTTCAGCAACTCTTTTTAAGTTTCTTAAAGCTCGTACATAGTGTCGCCTAAGATCACATTTCTCGATGTCCCACAACGATCTACGAACAACGTCCCACAGCGATTATGGGAATCCGATCCGCGGATCACATTTTTGTTCGAGCAATGTGATCTGATACTTTCTGAGGCGAACGCTGACCAAGGATCTCGAAGTTCGCACTAAGATGTCACACTCACCCATCTCTCAGACTCTTAAAACACCGATTTCTAACCTAGTGCCCTGGACATGGACATCTGCAAGATATGTTTTTGGAAATCGATAGAAGGAACGTTCTACGGAACCGAATCGTGCAAAGCTTGCTCAAAAGCCTTTTTTCGATATGTTAGGAACAAGTCGGACCTGACGTGTGTGCAGAATCCGGATCGTTGCAACGGAAGTAGGTTGATTTGCGTCTCTCGACCTTGGTCTAACAAAGATATAATGGGTTTTCTCCGGTCGTCCTGCAAATCTCATTTCAGACGTCCCTCAATCGAGAGATATATGTCGTAAGTGCCGTATTGACAGGTGCTATGAGAATGGAATGCTGGAAAAGTGTAAGTTGCGAAGTACACTTCACCCACTACCGTCCTATTGTTTAGTTGTCTCCTCCCGTCCTACACCCAGGAATCATCCAACTCGTATGGAAGTCACCCAGCGTCCACCCTTACTCGATTCCGGTGCATTTATTGTATACCAGGCACACGAGAACTATGTTCCAGTAAGTCCACGAGTTCTTCATGGCATTGATGTGCGGCTTTAGATTCTGCACCGGAATGGGGCAAGTGTCCCACTGGCTCAAATCACGACCGCGTTTCAAACTGCGCATTCCATGAACCGGCTGAATGAAAACTTTCAGCTCACGTATAACGACTTCCCTCTCATGGGTAAGGCCTGTTCGTATATGAACTATAATCGGAACAGGATTGAGCAGTTGTATCTAACGGCAAATGTGGCAAGGATAATCCCCAGTGTTCTCCGATGTGATTGCTTCTTTAGAGAATCGGCTCAAACGAGCACGGTGATATGTTCCTGAGCTCAAAGGAACATCAGCATATGCACTGGAACATCCAAAGTGGACTCACATATATCTTAACGCATTGCGTACCCTTCCAAGGTACGCTCACAAAAGAAGAGTTGGCGACGATGCTACGCTTAGGAGACTTTGAATACGTAAGTCAGAAGCAGATAGGACCACGACTCCCAGTGCGTTTGGCCTGCACAGGGAGGGCGCTTCCTTTGTCAGGCAGCGGGCTTCCTGAGCTTTCTGAGTGAATTACTTTCCCTTTCAGATCTGTTCCGTGGCGAGCTACTGGTCACACGTCAATTCTCTGAACGCACGGGACGAGCTCAAACGCGAAGGCCGATGCTTTCCCGTTCCCGGCGTTTATTTCGATGTATCCTTTAAGTCCTTCTACGAATGCGCTAAGGAAGCATACCCGGGGGCTACAGAAGCCGATTGGATATTCATAGCCGACTTGGTTAGCATTCTGGGAGGCCGACTGTGGTTCTATATCGTACTTTCAGCGTTTTAAAATGCGCACGGAAGCCGCAAGGGTGTTCCAACCGCTAATACGAGGCAACTGGCTTAAGGACGAGTGCTGCTACTATGGCGCTCTTTACCTTATGCAACTACAGTATGCAGAGAGGTGCTGTCAAGATCAGCACAAAAGGCACCACTTCACCTACCTTAAGAACGCCTTGCGTGAAGAACTGTATTCCTACTACGAGAGGGCCGACATGGACGCAGGGAATCAGATGCAAACTATCGATCTTTTTCTGCGAAACGTCGAGGTAAAGCAGGATGCTCCGTTCTAACTGGAGGTTTTGCTTAAGGCACTTTTTCAACGATCAAGAAAGCAACACGCACAGGTGCAGCAGAGAGAGGACGAAATCCGGCGTCGACGTTTCGCTCTGGCTGTAGAAGAACTGGCTCCCCGTGGCTCCAATGAGATGTGAACTGTGCGCTGGAAACGGCTACGCATAAGTGTGGAGCGAATCGAGATCTACGATTGTCATAGGGTCGAATTTTCACTATAAAACCTTTTTCGATCCGATACCCTTTCTCCATTATGGGGCTTATCTGCAATTGCCTAAACCGTTGTCATGTCAACTCGCTCTCGCGTGCAGTGGTCAACGATGCGCCGACGGGACAAACACCACCCAGAAGAGGCCATCGGACGACACGAGGGGGAGGTAAGCGGAAGGCTTGAATAGGAGCACGTGCTGCGCTTGCTGACGCAATTTCCCTTTTGGGAATGGAGAGCCTCGATTTCAATGGATGGAAACGGATCAGTGCACCGAGAGCAAAGGGGTTAGCGCAACCACTAGAGAGTTCTGCTCAGTCTCTGGTCAGCTCGACCCCAGTGACCGTCGTGTTGCAGATGAACCGGCGAGCCTTCAGGAAAGAAGGTCTCTGCGCAGTCTGCCGCATCGAAGTCACCAACCAGTTCCTCTACGGCTCGTTCAAGTTGGTCTGTCGAAGCTGTGGCATGGCTTTCATGCGCCACACGAGGAACAACATAAGGCTGGAGTGCCTGAGCAACGCGTTACAGTGTCAGCCGGGGCACGTCCCTGCCAGGCATCAGTGCAGGAAGTGTCGCATGGAACGATGTCTCGCGATCGGGATGAGAGGACTGCGTGAGTTTGCTGGAGCTGGTATCCATGCTGAAGTCGGTTCTGCAGATCTGAAGCCGAGTTCCCCGCCTCAGCCGGAGAAACGAAAGCGGAAGGTGAAGAGGCTGCACGCAGATGCGCCGGAGAGTCAGCTTTCGCTGGAAGCACTTCTCGTGAGTGGTTCGGAGGGTCGTCCTTCTAGAAGAACCTCCATCAACATCTCTTGAATCGGTCACTAAACAGAGTGTTCAGCCGGCCAAGGACAAAACGCGCGAGAAGGACTGCTGCGCTGTGTGCCTTGTGAACTTGGCGACCAGCTGCGTCTACGGGTCGCACCAGCCCGTGTGCAAGTACTGCCGCGACGCGTTCGTCCGCTACGTGAAGGCGCACTGCAGGCTGAAATGCGACGAGGACGAGATGTACTGCTCTCCGGGACAAGTGATAGCACGGCAGCTCTGTCGGAAATGTCGCATTGAACGGTGCTACTTGATCGGCATGAACGAGAGCAGTGAGTCCCAGGAGCACTAGATCCTCACTTGAGTGTGTTCAGTAGTGAAGCAGCTATATAGAAAAGACGATGGAGGTTTCTTGGTTGAAGAAGGCGATGCTCAGTACGGAGGGTTTCCTCTGCTGAAGCAGATAAAGGCTGGGATAGAGGAGATATGCAGAGAACTAGAACTCCAGTACCCGAACAATGGACAGGTCAGTTCAAGCATGATCTCTGAAGCACGCCTATTCTGAATGGAGGAATAAGCCCTTTCACCTGGTCGTGAAACTTCGCTTTTAGCTCTACGGAGTGCACCAAGCAGGCGCGCACTTCTTCAGCATGCAGCATCAGTACCAACTAGAGGAGCACGTGGAAATCCTCATAGCCAGAGTCCTATCAACCCTGGAAATCTTCAGGCAGTTTGGTCCCTACGACCTACAGGATTTTGCTCAACATATCGCCCCCTACGCCGTAATATGCCGTGGATCGCGTTCCTCGCTAAATAATCCTTCAGGTGTGGATTCTCCTGAATCGTCAAGGATACAAAAACGCGGAGATGAAGAAGGAGAGGTGGCTGCAGAACTACAATAACACAAATTACATTCTCCCGAATGTGTATGTAGACCCGACCTACTATGGGTTCTACATGCAGGCCAAGAAGTCCCTGCCGAGAGCTGCGCATACCGACTGGGCAAATATTGCGTGTATCGTAAGTTTGTCCACAACGCAGTAAAGAGTAATTAAAAGAAAACAAACCTTATATAGTCGTATGCCAAGTGAAATCCGGGCGTGGTGGGAGCCTGAGCATTTGCTGCAACAAAACCCTCAACTATAAACGATATCTCCAGTCGTCCTTGTGCTCTGTAACGTCATGTTTAGAACATGGAGGCGCACAACTCTGGATCTGACCTGCGCCTGATGCTGAAAGACTTCTGGTTTCACGACGACGAAGCCTTCTCGTTGCTCGTCTACCTCCTCTTTGCCGATCGAACCATGAAGCACTGCTGTGTGCAGTTCGTCGTATCAGCATTTGAAGAGCTGAAGAAGAAGATAGGCAGGGAGATGGAGGCGTACTTCGCAGCGAAGGAGAGCAGTGTGGAGACCATGGTTAGCAAGGTTGAAGAGTTCTTGGAGTGTGCAGAGGTATGGAGAGTGTAGGCGACGTCTTTCGATATTCTTCTTCAGGCACAAGGCGAGATTCAGGCCCATTTAAGAACGTACTCAAAGCTTTATATGGATTTCTACTCTGAGATGCCTGACCAGGACAGGGACGCTTGAGGATGTGCTGAGTGTTTTTCTTGTCCATGGCGCAATAAAGTTTCTTGACCTCTGCGATGTATGTCCAATGTCGAGTAGGACCACATTGAGGGCGCGTTGCAAATTGTAAGTTATGCATCCCTATGGGGATCCTTCAACGAGCTACACCTAAAGAAGAGGCGATCTTCATAGAACTGTTTATCGAAAGCTGATCGTTCCGACGGATTGATGGTTTCCCGTAATCGCGCTCCCGATCCACTCGCTCGCACAACTGTCCCCTTTTCTGTTTCACGTGCCTACGTCATTTCTTTATCCTCTCTGGTGGTCTGAATCTTGTGGGAACAGTCCATCTTCTCCTTTCGCTTTCCCGTGCTTGTTTTGACGAAGGTCGCACTTCGTTGAGAAAGGATGGTTATACGATTGTTTCTCCTTCTATTCTTCCTATCTGAATCCGATGTCGATGGAGCTGAGCCCTCTACACGCGGACTTCCAGAGGAACTTCTGGTATGCTTTTTGTGCCGGCTAGGGCGCCATTATTTCCTTGCCCGTCATGATAGTCCTCCAGCTGTTTCCTCTTGGAATTGATCACACTTTAGAAGGGCACACACCCACACAACCCTGGAATGATTGTCCGCGTCATGCCTACTGGACTGGCCTATTTGCGAGAGATCGGGATGACCATAATCAACAACGAAGTTCCCAAGCTAGTTCTTCCCACACTCAGCGAAACTGTAGAAGCCGGAGAGGTATGTCCGTTTATCTACATAGAGCACTTTCTGTTCTTCGATGCTAATCAATTCTGTCCAGATATCGGTCAGCAACACCACCATGACGAGGTACTGGGCTCCGGAGGAATACAATCTTGAGCTCGTCGAACCAAACAGGGTGCGATGGACCATGTCCAAGATGCACTTGAGGTTGGGAAGCTTTTAAGGTCCAACCCGAACGTAGTGTAGGATCGCGGGACAGTTCCTGGCTCGCCTCAACGGAGCTCTCCTCCTTCCGTCGGTTCCTCTGCGTGGACACTTCGAGGCACTTCTTGGACACATCGATCTTTGGACGGCGGTGCGGATGTCAAGGTAACGTTGTGACCGTTCGTGTTAGGTTTTCAGTGAAGTTTAGAAGTCCTTCCGGGGCGCCGCAGGTAAAAACAGTGTTCTGCAAAGCCGAAGTTGGATATGTGGATATCTCCGTTGTGAACACGGGACTCTTATCGGATTTCCTCTTGAACTTCTTGAGAGGTACGTTAAGGGTATAGCGTGAACAAGTAGGACAACTTGTTAGAGTGGCTAGTAGTAGCCAGGGGTGTGCGGAATTCCGACTTCCGACTTCCGAGTTCCGGAAATTCCGGTTTTTTTGGGCTTCCGACTTCCGTGTTCCGACTTCCGAAAATCTAAGGCCACTTCCGACTTCCGACTTCCGAATTCGGAAGTAATGGCCGAAAATCCGGAACGGAAGTTGAATTTTTAAACTGCATCCTACATGTTTTATGCTCCATTATACACGTTACTTACAGCTTTTTCGCCATCGTTTTGGCGCTAGATTTACAGGTATTTTTATTGATTGAACTTCCTTGTTTTATTTTGTGATCTAATCCAGCTGGACGGAATTGGTTTTGCAGCAGATTAGAGAAAGCATTAGACCGCTGCGACGTCCAAATCTTATACGGTGTAAAACGGAGAGTAAAAACACATCGCTTGATCCACAAGTTGTCGTACTTTATTCTAAGCACGGCTTTTTTTCGCCTATTCCAGGCCTTCTACAACGTATTCTACAAAGAGTAGAACAAGAAGGTATAGATAAGTCGAAGAAACACCAAAAACAGGACCGAAAATTGATTTTGCATGAATTTGATTTTGAAAAATTCCGACTTCCGACTTCCGTGTTCCGACTTCCGAAAATCTGAGGCCACTTCCGACTTCCGACTTCCGAATTCGGAAGTAAAAATTTTTACTTCCGCACACCCCTGCACCACATCCAACCGCTTTCCCCTTGTGTTGACAAATCCCCTAGCCTCCTTAGAACACTTCGCTCTCCATACCCTTTTATTAACTGAGAACTTGACGATTTAAAACTACAGCTTAGAGAAAACATTGCGGACATCGGATCACGTTTTCGTCTTACGCGGCACAAGGTGGGGTTGTTTGGATATACTGCGGAAACGCATTGGTTCTGACGCATCGGTGGAGTACGGTAACATACGTATGCACAAAGGAGGGCGCAAAGAAGAGTGAAAGCTGGGTGCGAGTAGTGGTGAGAGGGAGAAATGCTAACAACGACGCTTAATTGGCTGAACGGGTGAAAGACCTCCAGGACGATTCTCTCCAAGTTTGTGTTTGCATTTTGCGATTACGGTATGGTGTGCTCGACACGGTCGGTGTTGACGGTTGGCGGTTGGCAGTGCGGAGATCTTGCGCGAGTCGAAGAGATGGGGCTGAGGTGAGGCGTTGATGAGGAGTGTTATGTTCGAAAGGAGAGACGGACGAGAAGAGTGGCGCACGAGAATATCACAATCGATGGCGGTGGCGGTCTGTTTGGAGTACGGTAGATGTACAGTAGTTTGTGGCTAAGGGCTATGTTAAGAACAAAATGGTCATCATCATCGTCGGTTGAAAGACACACGTATATCCAAGCAACAGAACCTCGAGGAGCCTGGAGTCCCTCTCTGGCTGAGGAACTCTGGAAAGTTACGGTAACGGAAGTTTTGGGAACATGCAGAGGGGGACGCGCCCACACCGGAGCTGCTCCCCCACGATCACCTTTTCTGATCCCGGCCTAGGCCGCCATATGATTGGATGACGGTCGACCGATTTGATGATGTGGGGAGGAGCTGCCCGCGGAGGAAGCCACGTCCCAAGAGAGATGTAACAGTGTTATGAGAGCCAAATACAGATAGATTAAGAGACAGGGGATACGGTAGGCATGGAAGTGGTTGGAGATTAGGCGAAATACATGACTTGGTTGGCGTCGGGATGCACCTGCACGGCGCGAGCCATATTGCTGAGCGTGGTGTCCTCGCTGGTGCCGGAAGGCTGGCTGCCTTCTCCGCTGAAAATGGTGCCATTAGAGATGGTTCGTCAATGTGTAAAACTTTAAAATACTCGTAAACGTTCTTTAAAAAATGATTGCTTCCGACCGGGATCGAACCCGCGACTTCTCGCGTCATAATTTCCCACGAATGATGCCGCAGGTTCGATGCCTGCCTCAAGCACAACATTTCCCAAATCCGGCCAAAGTAGTTAACAATGAGCGAACTACGGTACCTGTCGTGCTCGCGGTCGACGAGATGGTAGCGAGCGCGGAAAGCGACCAAGTGGGCGTAGTAGGCGGGCGCAGGAATGGATACGGAACGCGTACAGCGGACGTAGGTGTGGCACATCTGGTAGGTGAGCTGCTGGAGCTCATCGGCCGAGAGGTTGTTGTCGTCCCAGAGGACGTGGTAGTGCGACGGACGCGAGGTTCCCTGCAATGAGACAGTCAAAAGTCTGCACTGAACCTGTCTATGTCTACCTGGATACCGGCATGCGAGCACAAGTAGAAGTCGAACTCGGTCGGGTGAGTGATGCCGACGTCGACGGTGGTGCCGGGAGGGATGTTGTTGGCCTTTCCGACCTGGTCCTTCTTGTCCACGGCAAACAGACGCGTGTGGTGGCGCTTCTGCACGGCGATGAAGGTGATTCCGGGTTGGTAGCCGCGCTCGAGCATCATGCAGGCCTCGCGCATAGAGCGGAGCTCGTTTTGAAGAACCTGAAGAAGCGTTTCATGAAGAGGGCGTCAAAAGAAGAACGTTTGTTTCGAGTAGGATTCGAACCAGCCCTCGTCAAAGAAAATGGTCGTCTCCAGTGGGAGTCGAACCCGTGACCTTCCGGGCGGTACTTTTAAGGCAAAGGCTTACATTGTAGAACTGTCCCTCGGAGACTCCATCGCGATAGACGATGATGCGGGTGGGCTTGAAGCGGGTGTTCCGGTAGAACTGGACGAGCAGCTCGCGGACCATGTACGTGAGGTCCTGGATGATCTCCTGGCGGTGCTGCTGCACCCGGACGGTGGCGGCGTAGCGCGAAGGATGAGCGTCCATGGAGCCGACGACGGCGGCGATCGATGGTTTGCGCGAGTCTCCCGCCGGAGGATGCGTGATGTCGCAGCCCAGGAAGATGACGGGCTCGTTGAAGATGCGCGGACGCACTTGAGGCATGAGGATCGAGTTGACACCGCCGAGTTTCACGTTCATCTTCAGGCACAGGTTAGAGAGGGTTTGTGGCGTCGTCTTGATGACGTTCTTCGCCTGGACGCACTGGGTGGCCAGGCCGAGAACGGTGTCTCCGACGCGTTTTACTTCGGCTGAAAAGGGATTTGTCAGAAATGTTTCTGTATGTGAAAGAAATAATAGAGCCTGATTCGACCTCAAAGTCGTCAGTCAGAGGGTCAAGGGTTCGGATCCTGCCAGCTCCCAAACATTTTTATCTCTCCTAAAAATGTATTCCCTTTTTCCCCACAATCCCCACTTACCATAGACGGGAGTCTTTCCGGGCAGAACGACGCAGACGAGTTGGATACCGGCGAAGGTCTGCTTGAGGTACTTGAACATCGGCTCCACCTGGTCCACGCCTACGGCGTACTTGCAGAAGCAGGGCTGCCCGATGATGGGCATGCCGGCGTCGGAGGAGATACGCTGCAGCTGCGAGGTGAACGTGCGCAGGTCGTTCTCCTTGACGTGCTGCTGCTGGGCGAAGCAGGCGATGGCCCAGATGCGCACTTCGATGCCCGTGTGGAACTGCTTCCCACGCATGTCCCACACGCCCTGGTTGGGGAGGGCCGTTTGTCGGGTCCGACCTCCGTAGACGAGCTTCGGAGCGTTCAGCACGCGGCCCTTCACCTCCGTCATCGCCGTGTTGATGGCGATGCCGAACTCATGCGCGTAGGGGTCAGTGTTGAACTCGGCATGTCGGACCAGGTTCGAGATCTCGCGTTCGCGTTCTGGCGCTGAGCGGGCCGTGGCCTGGAAGGAACAAGAGCGTTACGAACACGTTCATTCTTAGGGCAAATTTGAAGTAAGCATAGATTAAAAAGGGTCTAGTAGATCTTTAGCCTAAAAGAAAAGTCTCATCCTCTGGTGGGATTCGAACCTGGCACCTCACAGTGGTAACTTGGCGTTGTTGGTAAAAAGATCAAATTAGAAATTTCATCGAGACCTACAGCAAATATGATCTGATTTGGACTTGGACTCCAGTTGTGAACACCTTCGACTCGATAAGGATTCGGACTAGAAAAGAGGACTCGGCCGACTTCTTTTCCCGAGTTCCCAACTTTCATTCTGACTGTAATCCACGGTCTAATGAAAGCGCAAATTTTTCGGTTATGATAATGGTCACCAGCACAATCTATCGCCGATGTTGGACGACTGATCGGCCCGTAAAATAATGTCTTTGGATATGGATCGGCAGCATTGGTCTTCGCTGTTTTTAGGTATGAATCTTTTATTTTAATCTTTTTACCTGTGATCTTTTTACACATAATCGTAATATGGCGTTTAAAGTATCATGTTGAATGTGGGAGGTTCGACCCCAGCCTAGCCTTCATTTTATAATTCCTTTTTTTCACCCATGATTTCTGTTTTGCGTTTTCATTCACAGGCCGGGTGGACCATCGCCGATCCTGGATCCTACCCCCTCCGAAAATCCGACTTCGACCGGAAATTTTTTTTTCAAGTGGCATTATTAGGACGAACCATGGGTGGTATAGGGTGTACTAGATGGACCCTACCTTCTAAGAAAATTGCCGATTTGGTGACCCCTCCCTCAGGCCTATTCATTCCCTGGGGATTGCACCCAAACGCTCACCTTAATCATGGTAGACGTCTGAGTATCAGTGAGCTTCTTAATGCATCTCTGGCCGGGGACGATGTTGCACACCTCCGGCGGCAAGTAGGTGTGCTTCTGCTCCTGTCCAACTTGGAGACACGGCAGATGCGGGTATTTGAGCTGGATCTTGTATTTGTCGAAGAAGTACTTGGCCACGGTGCACTCGATCGTCTGTCCGGACTCCAGCATGAGGGGAAACGTTTGCGTCTGTGCGGGACGCCGGGTGACGTTGCACACGCGGTACTTCCTGCGCATCTGGCCACAGTGGGTGATCTCGATCTTGAGCCCGCGGATCTCCTTTGTGAACTTGACGCGCTGAGCGTCGGAGAGGGCGCGCCGCTCGGCAAGGGCCTGCACTGGCAGTTCGAGCACCTCGGCGATGAACTCGATGACGGGCATGGAACGGTAGAAGGCGGTGGCAGAAACTGAAAAATGGGTGATTGCATATGTTTTTGTGACGTTCTTCATATTCTATGTCCTTCTGAAGGATATAAAGGGAAGGAACGGTGTCATTTCTTTGAAAATAAAAATGATCCGCTCCTAGGGGATTCGAACCAGTGACCTATTTGGTGATAATTTACACGCAGAGGGTCACAGGTTCGAATCCGGCAGGGAGAAAAACGTTTCTGGAGGTCCTTCTGGCGTACTGTTCTACTGTTTGTCATGTATTTTAAGTGCCTACCGTCGATGTTAAGCATCATTTTCCACTGGCTCGGCCTGACACTCTGATGGAATCCGAACCACACTTCTCGACCTCCGCCCAGCTTGCTCTCCTGCTGGAAGTGACCGGCGGTGGCGGAGGCACTCGCCGACGGCGACGAGAAGAACGACCGTCCGACCGGGGTATACTTGAGCGACGGAAGATGACGAAGGATGACGTCCATGGCCTGGACGGACTCGAAGGGCACTTGGCGGATTCGGCCCTCCATGGCCTCCTCGAGCGTGGTGAGATTCACGGTGGAGACCCAACGAAGGCCTACGACGAACTTCCGCTCGACGGCGCTGTCCCCGGGCAGCGTGACTTCGAGGTCGACGCGATCGCGACCCACGGGCAACGGGTGCCTCGTGTACATGTTCCGTTTGCCGTCGTACACGGGGCGCGTGTTGTCGAAGATGCGCGTGTAGGAACGGATCATGGTGGCGATGATCTCGCGGTTCACCCTCCGCGGGCACTTGTCCGGCTGCACGTCCACCATGTAGTGCTGGATCATGCCGCCGGGCATACGCACGGCGAAGTGGTTTGCCCGGAGCACGATGGCGCGTCCCTCGACTCCGTGGTTCGGCCTCCGAGGACACTGGAACGTCTGCGTAGGCTGCGAGCTCCCACCGATGGGCGCGAGCTGTCCGGTGGCGCTTGGCGTGCCCTGGGGAGCCGGGAGCAGCGACGGCATCGACACCATCATCGGAGCGCCCGTGTCTTGGAGTGGAGTTCCTGGGGCGAGAGAGCCGGGCCGGGGGTCGAAGCCCCCGCCACCGCCCATCATCATGCCGCCTGGAGGGCCTAGTGGGGGTCCTGGCGGTCCTAGCTGCGGCATGTACATCTCCTGCGGGTAGTGGCCTGGAGGTCCAGGGCCAAAGGGCATCTGCTGGGGGCCTGGAGCGAGCGGGCCTCCCATGATTCCGCCGAGGGGCGGGAGGTACGTGGGCTGCATCCCTCCGGCGTCTGTGAAGGTGAGCGAATCTGAAAGCAGGGGGAGTCAGGAACCTGTTGGGGGTGGAAACTGGTCATCAGTGCTTAGAAGCCACATGAAGTGCCACCATCAATAAGAACTCACCCAGCATATTCATGACCTGCTGCTGCTGCTGGTCCATGCTGGTAGTGGCCATGGGATCAATCTTGGAGGTCGGGGGGCGAGGTCAGCCGCGAGGCGCCTTCGCAACGGTGCACAGTGCAAAATGTAGATCCTGAGGAGATTCGGTGGGGCGAAGTGTCGGACGCGGCGACGACTTCCAGAAAGACGAGTAGCTGGAGAAGCACGGCGAAGCTGCTTTACCCGTATGAGGAAGCGCCGACAGCGTCAACGACCGGAACCAGTGCTACGACGAGCACCACGGAAGGCGTGAGGAATCGGGTGGATTCTGAGCGGCGCTCGGCGAGGAGAGTCGTGAAGGCTCCTGGAAACGATAAATTCACTATGTAAAAAGACTTATCTTCTTTTCCACGGTGGGAAACAGAGACACAAACGGATGGGCTTGAACGACCCTCACGGTTACACGATGCACAGAAGCTTGCCTAGGCTTTTAGATTTGGTTCGCGGAGGTCAAAACAGGGCCGACGCGCTAGGGATACACTTGTGAGACCTTGGATAAGGAGCAAGGAAATGGACGTTCGATCGATTTTTGAGTATTTCACATCTTTTAGTATTCATCGTGGAATAGGGAAGAGAGTTAGCTCCCATGATCGTACGGGTAAGTATAGCACCCTTAGCTGGTGATACAACCTATGCTAGAGGCTGAATCTGAAGCTGACTTCCCATGAGAAAAGTTCGTCTCTCTAACAGTATTGAGCTAATAAACGAATGAGCGCAAAAGGCGAGAAGGCTAAGTAAACAAAGCGAAGATGTCGTCACAGAATCGGACGCTACGTGCAATCCGATATCTGTGCGTTCTGGAGAGCGCTCTCATCCCGGAATAAAGCTAATAAAGAATGCGATCAGTTTCACGTTATAAGTAAGATCTGAAGAAGTAGGCCCTCCGCCTGTTTCTGTCCTTCCTTCTTAATCTGTCAATCGGTCACGATGCGTGAAAGTGGAGTTCCTTTAAGGGGACTTGACTCCTTGCTTCTCCAAGGGTCCTGATGGCCCAGATCACCCATATGTTAAAGAGTCGGGGGTTTGAGTGCCACATTAGCGTCCCATCCTATGACCCTCTCACGTGGGGGTGGATGACGTCGTCGGGATGCAACATGCTTATGTTCTTCCTGTGTGAAGTACACAAAGTCCTTTCAAAAATGCTCTCGAACGACGGTTTCCGAGTATGTTCTACCGCTATTTAGATCCAGAAATGGTGGGTCATTAGCACTAATTGGGACTTGACTTAAACGCCAATGGAGAAGGAAAAGCAGAAATAGGAAACTGGAAAACAAGCGTCGAGGCGCAAAGTTTCAAATATCGCGTTGAAGAGAACCGCGTCCCCTGAGGAGTCTAAACAGTCCAGGAAAGGCCCTAGCACAGGTCAACAACAACAAGACCGTGGTGGCGCGGCGGTGAGCTGCACAGCGACGGTGGGGAAAGAAAGAGGGCCTGTACGCGGCCACCGAAATAGTGCTCGATCGAAGGAGCGCGTGCGGCGATCGATCGCCGCGTTCGTCCGTTGTTTGATGTGTGCCTCCTCTGCAAGGCCGTCCTGCTGATGCTGCTGATGGGAGCGGACGAGGGCGCCAGGGTCGCGGACCACCCAAAGGTCGAAGATGCAGGCGTCCTGTTTACTTGTGGCGGGGAGCGGGAAGTTTGTTGCACGGAAGGAGAGCCTCACGTGTGCAGCATCGGATGGGAAAGGATAACGTCGGATGGAAGTGATCGATCATCTGGGCTCTGGTTGTCTTGTGACTACGCCACGATTATCCCATAATTACGTCCAGTTGGTCACGTGAGAGTTCGCATCCCGGGACCTCTAAACGCTGATGTGAGTTTTATACATCTGCGCAGCTAGAAAAAGGTCGGACTCGGGCCTAATGTCCGCAGCATTGCTGTCAACCTTCAGAGATGAAAGATGTTTGCCGAGGATTAACCTCAAGACTGGAACGTTACTTAGAAAACGGCGCATAATCCAGTGGATTATCGGCATATGGCTAAGTACTGGTTATTTTGAGCATATAGGAGAGGTTGTGGATGCTATTAAGGGAATCTGCAAGTTTGTGGAATCGTAAAGTCAGCCGATCGTTTTTCGATGGTGAGTCAACCCCAAATTTCGCTTCTAGAAGCCAAACAACGGAAGGAAACGCTCATTGAGGGGTCCTTTTGCCCTTTGAAGATTAGCACTCCAATTGTTGCAAAGAGTTCCGTTGAACTTCCGGGGTAGTTCCTAGTGCTACCCTTGGATTTCCATTGGCGAGTTCAAGAGGTTCAGATAAATGAGCATGGAGGTACCGTCTAATTCCAGCTAACCCAGCAGTGACGCATGAACTGGAGGCGGACATTCGCCCCAATTCCTTGCCGTGAACATCCGAAATCGATGAAAAGTGCAACCGAAAAGTACGGCGAACGAGCAGTTCGCAGAGGGCACAGGAATAAGGAAGTAAAACGAGCAGTCGTGCAAACTTCTAGCAGAAGACCTTTGCAGCGCCAAGTCCAGCAAGGAAATCAGGAGGAAGGCGGCTTATGAGAGTTTCGTGCTTGATGAGGCGTAAACTTGCGATCATAAAAGCAACTCGGGCGCCCGGGACAGGCACTTGGACACATAGACCGCGCAAAGGCGATTTCCCATCACAAGATGTTTTGCAGCGAAAGAAGTTAATATTTACAACGCCACAGAGGCATCTCGCCCGATGAGCGAAGTCGAGCATTTGCATAAGGCATGTGCGGCGATGGCGCCGACAGCGGTGCCACAGCGTACGAGGAGCAAGTGCATCGGGCGACCGAGCTCAGAAAGTTGCGAGGGCGAATGACGAAACGGGCTTCGAGACAAAAATGCTCGACGGAGATGGGGGATCGTCTAGCAGACAATGGGTGATCGGGTCCGCGAAAATCATCGTCGCGAATCTACCCTTAAGGAACGGGCGCGTCACGTCCGCCGCTGACAGACGCGGCGGGCGAGCGGCGGCGGCAGTGCAGGCCTATAGCGCGATCGATCGACTCGTCGTGGTGTGTCATCCAGTGCCTCCGCCACACAGCGTCTCTCGATCGTGGCGAGAGCCCACGGAGGGGGGAGAACGACGTCTCCGCTCCAGAGGGCATGGCGCTGTCGGCGACGACAAAGGCGTACAGGCGGAGGACAACAGGTCGTATGTAACGGCAAGGACTGTAAAATATGTTTTTTGGCACAAGGCCAACGCGAGGCTCGCCACATTGCGCGGTAAATACTGGCGCGTGATTTTGTATAACGGCGCAGCAGTTACGAAATACTGAAAGAAAACATCGTTGTTTACGAGCATGTCGCTCATAAAAAAAGCATAAGGGGTGGGAAAAAGACGTCTCGACCTCGGCAGGATTCGAACCTGCAATCTTCGGTTCCGTAGACCGACGCGTTATCCATTGCGCCACGAGGCCACAGGTGAGGGCTTGATTGGATTTGGACATGAGACAGAAACTGATATCATGGAATACGGTAGGCACTCTGATCGATAAGCAACACTGCGTAGGGTCAATGGGTTATTAAAGTAAAGTGTTACTAAAAGTGTGTTACGGTGGCCATAATTAAAGGGGAAGCTTCTCTTTTGAGGACTTCGACTCGATGATCCCACCCCTGCCGCCTCCACCCTCCCTCTAGTCATAATGATTCCTGACCTGCGAAGAAGATAGAAAGGCGCTTCATCAGTGACGAGAAGAAGGAAAGGGTTTCTGGGAACCAATTATATGTACACGTGCATCAAGTACCGGCTTCCGGAATCGTGCGAGCAAAGTCTGTAGACGGAGAATTGAGACAGGAGGCATAAGAAGTCAGACAGACAACTCGAATGACCTCATTTCACGTTTTAAGCCTCTCTGGCAGCCATCAGTCCTTCCTTTCTGCAAAAATTGCTCAATTTATTGTACTTTCCGCAACGTGTTATATCTTGTTCCTCACTGACAATCCAACGTTCCAAAAATTGACGTTTCCGCTTACACGAAATGATATGATTCCTTGAATAGTCCACGATCACAAAGATCTATCCCATGCGACACAATCGTGGTGGGTTTTTCTGTTGCCGGAGCCCCTTTAGCTCAGCCGGTAGAGCGTTAGACTTTTAATCTAACGGCCAAGGGTTCGAATCCCTTAGGGGGCGAATTTTTTCCTTCATTCGGACAAGACCTCCTTTGGTTTTTACGTAACGTGAATTTATCAGTCAAGCAGCTTGTATTAGCGAGGCAGCGTCAGCCTCTCGCTCGCCGCCTCACAAAGACGTGCGAGCGGGAGGATCCTACAGCGAAAATTCGTCGGCGGCGAATGCGCGTATTGAACGGATTTGAATGTCATTGGGCGAGTCTCTTGCCTTGCAGCGCTTCGTGCTTTCAGCTGGCAAGCTCGTTGTCCTCGTCACGTGGGATAACAGGTGGGTGACTGCGCGAGCCTGACACGCATTTCTTGACGCCTAGGACATTGCTGTTGTTGGGCGCCTTTCCCAGGATTGTTTTTTCGGCGCGATTTGTTTTGCCTTCACCACATCTCCACTCTCAGCTAATGTACCCTCCTGGAGAGGCCCTTTCGCGTTTGCCTTCTTTTCTACCTGTTTGCAAAAGTCTTCACGGGTTGTCTGTTTAAGTGCACTAATCGTGTCTGTCTGCTTCTGTGACGTGGACCTTGTCGCAAACGTCTTGCAGAACTGTCTCGGAGACAGGATCCCATTTCCCATGCAACTCACGTGATTTCGGTCGTGTCATCACCGCGGCTTCACCACTTAGAATGACTCAATTTGTGTTATTTTCAGTCAGATGACAAAACGGGAGGAGTGCATTGCTTGTGCCGAGAAACGACGCAGAGGCGTCAATTCCGTAAAGAGGCGGTCCTCATCAGCGAAGCCACGGCTGACCATATATTCGTCACCGAAAACGCCGTCAGCTTCAGTTCCTGCTTTGAATACGTGTCATGCCAAGCGCAGATCGTCTTCCGCTGTTCCGCACCGTCAACGTCCGCATTTCGCCGAGGACACGATTGCTTCTGCAGTTCGTCGTCGAGAGCCGTATCATTCCAACACGGCATTGGATTCAAACCAAGGAACTCCACAGAAGCGCCCATCAATGTTGGAAAGGAAAATCATCCAGCAGAGAGACTATCTGAAAGGTACAGCACTTATCATCTGCTAGTTTCATTGTGAAATTCGTTTAGCACACAACGTCGATATTGCGAAGGAGCATGTTCAATTCTCGTATAACGACGCCTGTGCCCGCACAAGCCGAAGTGGATTGACCCTTCATCAACTTAAGTGCGACGCAGATGCTCATGCCCACAACTACCATCATGACAAGTGAGAAATACGCCCAGTGATCGGTGTGAAAAATGTGTTTAGCTCTGACCTGACGAACGTCAACGCGATTTTGGATAAAGCCCTCCATTGCCAAGAGCACGCGCAACCTAACATGGAAGACGATATCTCGTGCTTAGTCGGCTCATCTCGCCGATACAGCGAATCTGACGTGAGATCTGCTAAGGTCCGGCATAACAACGACTGCCATGGAAGTCCACTGTCTTCCAGAAATTCCTTAGGTGAATTAGCCAAACACATCATCTATCTTAATTACACTTTTTTAGGCTCAGATCGGATTGCTGCACAACACCATGGCTTGGACAACTCAAATGGTTTTGAAGATGAACCAGATGTCGCTCGCTACGCGAGAGGCAACAAACTTCGAAACCTGGGCCTCGCTGGTGACAACGAGGCAACTCCTATACCATCCAAACAAGCACCTTTTGGGCACGGTTACTGCGGTAGTCCGGAAATGAACGCTAATTTTGCTTCCGACCTTGAAGCTACGCCGAAAGCTGGTCAGAAGACGCGCCAGAAGTTCCTTGTTGATCCTGAAGCAACGCCAATGGCGTCAGACTTTACGCAACTGGATTTCAGTGACAGTGAGCAAAGCAGTAAGGAGAACGAATGGTAAGTATGCAATCCCTGAATTTCTATGTATTTTGTTGTCTATTTAGCGTGTCCGTCATTGAAAATGGTGCTACTCCGGTCAAAAAGCCCGAGCTTAATAAAAACGTGAGCCAATATCGTTGCTAAGCAACCGTACTTAACGTTTGCTTCAGGGGTCCGCTGGTCGCGTTTTGGGTGTTAGGCCGGTCAGGAAGTTAGAATACGGGGAGAATGTGCAGGCAGTCAGTGATGGCGAGAAACTGAATGATAGCACTACTGCTATTAAGCAGGTTAATATGCCACCTCAGCGCATGCCCGTCCATGACGAAGATGTCGAGGCAGGAGGATCGTCACCATCACCAACTTACACTATTGATGTATGGTGACCCAATCTATATAATCATCTAAATTCATACTTTTAGGACTTTACTCTGGAAAAATGCAAGGAAGTCGTCGATATGTGTACTCGGTCACGCAAGTTCCTCCGTGATGTTCGTAAGACCATACTCGTCGCCCGGAGGGATGGCGCTAAATCGAGTGGAGATAGAGTATCCGCGGATAGAATACTCATGGAGATGAAGGAAGACGTCACCGACTGCAGACGCAGTACCGAGCTTCTTCAGAAGAAATTTGAAACGTTGTGCGCTGCTGACTCATCGAACGTGGAACGTGCAGTGTTCTACGTGGATCGCATCATTGACCTCAGTGGTTGGCAGCTGTCCACAATTAACCTCATTGAGAGGTAAGTTTATTTATGATTTATTAGATGGTGAGCCACCGGTTTCAGTGTCGAACGTGGCGCTTTATCTCCTTCCCGACTCCACGAAGAGTTGTCCAAACTTCTAAACCTCGTCAATGAAATCAGAAACGAAAACGAAGAGAAGCGTGTGGTGCTGACAACGCCGAAGCGCCAACCGAAGCAAGTATCCTTGCGGAGTGGTTCGAAGTCCTTTACCGAGAAGTAGGTCTTGTTTTTAATTGCTCATTATTGAATGTGCGTCCTAGGCATTCGCTGATGTTGGAGGACCGAATTGCATCTATCGGGGTTCACATCATTCCCGAAGAGAAACCTATCGACGTGGAGGAAAGCCTCCCCCAGTCTCCAACTGATAGTCGCGCTAAGGATACGGATTATGATGTGTCCTCTCTTCAGGATCTAGAAGTTTCTGTCCGCGACTCTTTGATTGGAGAGGAGCATCTGGAAAGTTCGAGCGAGTCAATGGACGAAGCTGCTAGTCCCACACTTAATTTCGAAGAGGAAGTCAGATTCTCGAAGATTGACGCTATTCTAAGCGAGATCGAATCTCCAGCCGCCGGACACTTGACTCTCGAAGGTCGACACATTCGTTCTCTCTCCTCATTGGTCGATGAGGACGAAAGTAAGCTGGATACGATAGCAGAATCATCGAAGACGGATACACCACCTGAATCTCTTGAGGATAGATACCATGAGAGTGTGGTGGAAGACGAGGAGGAACAATTAGGTAGCTCAATCGAGGAGCCGAACTGTGAAGTCGGACAGGGTGATTTGTTGTCGGCAGCGGAACCCATGTCAGGAGAAGATACGGTGAAATCTACGTCAGAAGAAACCGAGAGCAAATCCACTTCAAAGAGTGGTACAACAGAATCATCCGGAAAATCAAAGTCCGAGCCCACGGACTCTTCAAAGTCCAAGGGTGACAAGGAGGAGGACGCGGCAGACGAACCATCAATTAGTGAGATGGACGATGTAAGCCCGCATAATGTCTTGTTTTATTTTCTTCTTTGTTAAGGTCAAAACAGCCGTCGATTCTTCTTCGGCAAACTTGGACAGTATTTGGCAGAGCGAAGACGTCGACAGCTTTAACCTGACCCAGGTGAACCTTGACAGTTCCATTGGTCTGAACTCATCGCTACGCCGACGCACGTATATCAACGGCAGTACGCTGTCAGTGGTGCGGAACTCTATGTCACCGAAGACGCAGACTCCACCGCTCAGGGAACGAGCCAATACGCATTGGCGCGCGGCTGCGAAGGGTGAGAACCAGGCGAAGCCGACGGAGTTCACTGATTCCCTCACGTTCGACTTGTCATGTGAGCTGAACGATGTCGCTGTTCCGGATAGTGTCATCCCCGGTCTTGACTTCGACAGCGATCTCTCAAGACAAGATGATGAAACATTCTCCGTGATGGGCTCTTTCTCCGTTCAAGGACAACTGGATGCGGCTTGTGGAAGGCTGTGGAAGTAAGTCCCTTATCTTGAAGATATGTAACACCAGCACCATCTCTCCAGAGAGCTGCCCTCAACAGTAGAAGAGATGCGACCGGAACTCCTGAAGATCGCTGAACGACTTCTGCCTTATGTGTCTGGCCAAGCGAAGGAGCCGCTAACATACCAAGGCAGAAGCGACAGGATCGACAAGCGAGATTTACAAGATGAACTGAAAAACTCGTACGAAGCTTTCGTGGACGACTTGTGCGTAGATGTGGTCAAGAAGCTGACGCTTCCCGGTGAACTGAGGTATTCAGTACCTTTAACGCGCTTCGCCAGGAAGGCGCCCTCTACGGTGAATGAACTAGTCACCCTCTTCGAAGCTCAACTGCAAGGGAAGTTATCAACTCTTAACAATAACCCAGGTAAGCACTCTCATGAGATGCTGACATGAACTGATGAATTCATTGTAGCGTCGAATCGCCAAACCCGGGGAGATCGGGTCTATATAGAAAAAGAACCTGGTCGTCCAAAAACGGAGCGGGTTGTTTTGGACCTTCTCATGCCCGACTACTACGGGGCGTTTGAGCGAGAGCTCCATGAAGAAATGAAGAACGTCGAGTGGGATGACGCAGCATTACTGACAAACACTACTACTAGCAGCTTTTAAGGATGGACACCTATTTGACCTCTCGTGTACATTATTGTTATTGTTTTGGAGGTTTCTCAAGTCCCGGAAGCGCATGTCACCGCGTTACCTATAAATTACTATATCCTACATCAACTGGTGTTGAGCTTTACTTAGGACAGAATACTCATGGAGATGGAGGAAGACGTCACCGACTGCAGACGTTTCCGCTCCGCGTCTAGAAAGTGCACATCTGTCTCAAACATTCAGACGGCGGCAGTCGCTTGGTGGCTCGGACATACGCTCGGTTTACGCCTACGCTTACATGCAACCTTTTCGAACTGTCCTCCGGCGATTCAGGCGAGACATAGTGCAAATGAAAGGCCTTGGCGCGCTGGTTACAGCGCACATATCAGCTCGTGCCCATACCATACAAAATCGTTCTTAAAAAGTCCA
>JADLIF010001276.1:0-15319 GCA_016648015.1 Steinernema khuongi
ACCCTTGCCGACTAAGGAGACCAACCTGGAGAATGTCCCTCATGAGCGAGTACATGAAGAACGAATCCATCGTGATGCTCTCCTTCAGGAACACGTCCTGGAGACTCCCCCTGCTGCAGTACTTCCAAATGGACATGTAGACGCTCGTGTCGACGCAGAGGCCCAGGAACTTGTTTATGTTGTTGTGGTCGAGATTGCGCAGCTTCCGCATCTCCATTTGGTCATTACGGGTGAGAGGTACCATGCTATGGTGTTTAGATGCCACAACAGGTTCGCCATCCATGTAATACAGAGAAAAAAACTCGGATTCAGACTGTGTCTGGATGGTGAATTTAGTAGAAACGGATAAAGTGCCAGATTGTAATGAGCGAGAGCTCTGCGAACCGTCTTTCTGAAGAAAGGATTATATCAGTAGACAGTTACAGGACTAGATATACTTTGGAAACATGCTTGACTAATTCTGTAATCGATATCCTCCACATCTGGTTCAACCGTTCTTCCTCTCTTTTTTTCGCCCTGAACTGCAGATTTTAATCATTTGCGCTCATTAGCGCACTGACCAGATTATGTAGCCCACGCAAAAAATAGCAAAAATTATGAGAAGAACTCCAAAAATTATAGCGCTAATGGCTAGAGGAGACTTCATAACGTCCTCGGCGCACTTCTTTCCATCGAACCCACACAGAGGAACTGCTAAAGGCTGTTTTCCTCCGCGAATTGCCCAGATCTCATCACCGTGAACGTCGTCCTTGTTGTAAGTCTACAGTAGCTGTTATGATTACTTGAAACCGGGATGCAGACTTACCATATTCCCTGACTTGTCACGTTTAATTGTCGCGAACTTTACAACGTTGTCTGCCGTGTTCATTCCCTGAATGAGTATGACGGCTTCGCGGTTTCCATCGCGGTTAAAGAGAACTTCGCCACTTGCGCCTGATGGTATAGCTACCGATCACAAGGCAAAATTGATTCGTATACCTTGAAACGATATGACCGAATTGTTAGCTATAGCTTCTCCATTTCTGTAGGTGCCATTGAGTGAAAGCGTCTTGTTTAGAGAAAGGGCGTACAAGTACATTGCGTCGTAGAGGTAACGAGCATACGTGGCTCCCTATAGATTGGGGAATGACAGTGGCGGCTGATTGCAATTTATAATTCAATAAATAATTCCCCGAACATGGAATTGGCAACCACGGAGCCGTAGTTGCCGACGACACCGACAAGACCTCAACGTCTAGCAAGGACTGAGAAATAACTTGGAAAAATAAATGGTAATGGTTAATGGATGCGAACAGTTCCGGCTTCAGGTTTTTTTTTCATTCAGGGTTCTGGGTTTTTTTATTTCGGTACTGTTCCGGTTGCATCCCTAATGCAGTTATTGTTACGTACGCACGTACGTATGGACTTTACTCCTCCGTACGTACCCTCGTACATACGTTGAGTTTCGAAACAACTTGCAGCCAGCGCAACTGCATGTACTTCTCCACACCGCCTGCTATGTCATACCCCTGTTATGTACCGCGCTTAATGTTTGTTTACGCGTCTTTGTAAATAAAGGTTTAATTACCCAAGTTTGAGGTTGAACCAAATCTGTCTGCGACGAGACGCAACAATTATAAATTCGTGATTCCTATTCGGGTATTTGAACAAATGTCGAAAGAAGTCAATTAGAAGTTTTTGTCTTTACAAATAACTTGCTAAAAATAACTTATAACCCTAAAGTAAAAATCCCCTAGTCAGAATTAAGAACCGCCTCTGGAGATTACCACAAACGTCTTGTTACACCATTCACAGTAAAATGGCCAATCAGATATTCTGTCGACCACAGCCTTGTTGAACTGGCTTAAATCGACTGCGTTTGTCGATGCGTCGAAGTCGATCTAAATAAAGTTAAATAAGGGATATCTGAGAGTAAGATATGAAGAGAATAGGCTTTTGCAACATTTGGTTGTGCTACTAACTTCCTACCGAAATAGCCATCCTTGCAGCTTTGGCGGCATCATTGTCCCGACCATCCGGCTGATCGCTTTGATCGACATAGAAAGGAATGGTTCCTTGAAATTTTACATTGGTTACATCAATTAATTGTGAAGTTCTTTTTCGTGCTTACCACTTGTGTCCATCTCTAAAGTGCAGCAGCATTGAAAATATTACCGATAAGAAGCAACGTACGGTCTCGCGTCTTTGGAATAGCTCGCTGTCCGAATGCGTAGCCTCGAGTGTCAAGCATGATGTATAGAAAATCATCCGTGTCCATCTTCGTGTCATGTATGGTGAGGAAGAAGGAACGTCTATCTGTGTCGTTAGCGAAGCAGATCGCAATAACTAATCAAAGAAGGGCGTGATAGGAAACAAGGAACATACTTCGAGCTTTTTGGGCAGCGGCCGCAACTGTCCGTTGTACCTCTTCTTTGGAGCTATTCTCCATTCGATGTGAATAGCTCATAGTAACATTCGAAAGCGACGCGTTTTCAATTACATTCTGCAAAATTCAAGTTGGAGATAGTTCTGGACGAGATGACGGAATTCAAGAAACGTCATTCTCATTCTTCGTCGTTAACGTCATTTTATGGGACTATCGCAAAACAGGCCTGTTTGAAACATCCTTCCATTTTGCAATGTTCACAACGAGAAAACTGATAGGACGTAGAAGTAGAGCTAGATCGCACAAAGAGGTATCAGGACGTGGAAGTGGGATTTCATCTCAAAAATTTCTTTTTACAGTGGCGCATCATCTGGCTGCATTGGGTTGCAACTCGTAATGGAGCACATTGAAAAGTGGATTGTTCTCAATGTGTCCCCAGGCCCCAGTACTTATGTTTTGCAGAAACAGACCTTCAAATCGGCACTGATGTATTTACACTTCTCCTGTGCTGTGATCATGTAAACGAAGGCGAATTGATCATAGTTGTGATATTTCATAAACGCCAAGAAGGCATCGGCTAAGCTGAATTTCAGATCCAGTTAAGTTGAGTAAACATCCAAGCTCACTCCGCAGAATCTGATGACATCCGAGTCGCTGTAGGAAATTTGGCACTATCCGCTAACTGGTGCGAAGTTACCAAGCCCCACAGGTACACCGGAACATTGTAAAACGCCGCTATCGTGCCTACTGTGATGGCTGGCGTGGAGCACGTAGGACCAAAAATAACATCGACATTATCGTCGCGTATCAAGGCTATAGCTAAGCCTGCCGAAAGTCTCTCATCGCATTCGGAGAATTTCACGAAAAACGAGAAATTGTAGTCATCGAGCAAGTGATCACGGCGAATAGCATCCACTGCTAAAGGAATTGCTCCGGCAGAGCGTTCAAATCCGCTCTCTCTGACAAAATCCGGGTTGCTTTTAGGAATTAACATACCAACTTTAATGGTTTTCTGAAAAACGAGTACGAGTACAATGACGTAATAAGTGCACCACATACGAACAAGATGAAAGACACATTTTACTTATTGGGTTGGTGCAAATATCCCACCATTTCAATGATTTGCCAGTTTCGACTTTAAGCTCAAAGCAACCAAATGAGTTGTTTGTCGCAAATTCCATTGCGAGCAACCCGACGTAATGCTCTATTTGTTATGTTTTGACTGTTGGAGGTTTTATGGCCCCGACGCGTCACTGGGCTTGACGGTGCGAGCCGCGGAATAAATCACTTCTTGCGTTAGAACGGTGGAGAGAAGTTGCTTTTCTGTTGCCGTCTCTTTTCCTCGACCATCTACGAATCCATCCATGTAGAATGATGGACCTCAAGAACCTCTACTCTCACCCACGACATCGGCTTCCTGTCGTGTATAAAAAGACTGAAAGGGGCAAAATTATCAAAATCAGGTTTTTTTCTGACAAAATCTACGAAAACATTTAGCAAATATCAATAAAAACTTAAACAAGGGGCAAATCCCCGGCTAACATAATGTCTTTTCGAATTTTTCCCAGTGATAAACAGAGCAAAAATAAACGATATTGAATTTATTATGCACCACCCAATGTTCACAGTCATCACGAATGTTTCAAACTTACAGTAGCTTTCGCTGAAGCCCAAGAAGGTAATTTAGTGGTGGTTGGTGTAGGTGTCGATGTAAACTGCGTTATCGCTACCTCAGTCAGAGAAATAAACGTCATCCATAGCAGATAAGACATAACAAGCATGTCTGGGAAGTGAAAAATTGACTGGCGTTGGTAACACTACATCTGAAGGTCTTCATTTCGAAACTTGATCGAAAGAGGCCAGTAAGGATGTTGTTTTTTTCTTCCTTGTTTTGACGTCGTAGCGTTCGATTTTCGCAAATGTGAATTAAATAAGCTCTTTTCTCACCTAGTTCGAGGGACAAGGAGTCCCTACAAGCTCTACCGTGTGACGCACTTCTTATACTTCATTTCCTGAATCAGCGGCTATACACCGTGCAAGACACCGGTGCAAGCATATAGTACAACAAATACGTAGTCTACTAGACACAGTCTACTGCACCGTGGCTGTTTCCGTTAGGCGTGTCCATAAATATTGGTGTTGAAGCCTTTGAGTTCGGAATCCGGCGCATGTCTTCTCCACAAAAGGCGCGATCCTTTTGTTAGCCGGGAGTAGTTTGACGGCGATCAAGCGGTGCATCGGGATATCCATTTGCTTCGGGTTGGACTTCCGGCTGTAGGACCACACCATTGCTTCAGTGGTACACGGGGAGCCGCGCTGAAGCCGTAGAACTGAAGTGGTGGAGAGCCTCTTCATGTTGCCGGCGGCAGAACTACGACTCCAAGGGTTCCGTTCCTTTCTAGGAGCGGGACATTCTTTTAATTGGTGAAGAACATAGGTTGACCGCTAACTCAGAGCAGCAGAACGACCCGAACGCTCACCACCGACACAAAATAAAAGGCCGACTTTACTGTGACGCACTTCAAGTGCATTAAACTGTACCCAGGACAATCAGAAATGATCCAAAATATGTATATGGTACTTTTTCCAACAAGTTAACATCGAAGCAGTTTTCTTTAATCCTCAAATTCTTCGGGGGATGAGAGTGTATTTGCTGTTGAGGCTTCATCGAGAAAAAGATATACATATCTTGTTATGCGTGGGTCATGAAATTTTCATAGCTTGTTTAAAGCTACACCTTCTCTTTACCGGTAATTTCACATATATATCAATACAAACAGAATGGGCAGTTGTAACCTATTTGCGTATTTGATTGAAGTAAGGGCGATGGAAGTTCGCGAAGTAGTAGTGAGTGTCCGTTTCGGTAACCTAAAGCCAGCTTGTCAGATTCGTTAAGAAGATAGAGAGAATTGTACCTGCGTTACTTCGCCAATCACTTCTCCAGCTGGATCCTGCATACTTTCAACAATGTTTCCATCCTGATCTATTCTCAAAGCAAGAGCGCCCCTAGGCAGGGAAAGAAAATAGATGATGAACTTGGCAATTCGATGAAAAGTCTAAAAAATAATCTACGCCATAATTGCTGTTAACGTTAACTTACAGATAAGATGAAACGTCTAACGGAAGGGTACTGCAGAAGGCGATCATAGAGAGACTCCCTTCCAGCAAATCGTGTGGTAAACAAACCTATCCAGAAGGTCTTTCCATCTCTGGCAAGTCGAATATTGTCGGGATACCCAGGGAGATTGTTGGTGAACACTTCAATTTTTCCCTTCTTTTCTCCGGCGATATACACTCTTATGATTCGAGCGGCGGTGGACTCAGAAACCAAAACGGACTGCTTGTCTGGGAAGGTCTGGACCCCATTAGCAAAGCTTAGGTTCCAGGCCAAGGTAGATGGCTCTCCTGTGCGGATATCCACTTTTACGAGTCGTCCAGAGGGATTTACCTCCCACATTTCGTTTGCAAACTCATTTGGAACCCATTTGGTGGAGGCATCCGAGAAGAAGACTGTGTTGTTGTCTATCACGTCTAAGTCGTCAGGGAAAGTCACTGGGACGCCATCAACCAGCGTGCCTGCCGCTAGCAAAACCCTGTGCGTCAGAGTCTTCATATTTACAATCAGGATGCCCAAGTAAACGTCCGCAACGAGAAGTTCATCGTCGTTAAGTCTTCGTATGCCACCAGGACGGCCACACTCTTCATCTTTGCTACAGCTTTGAACGATTTTGTACTCTTTTGTGATTTCTTCGCCAGTAATTTCAACGATTTTTCCATCCATCGTTCCCGTATACAGTCTTCCGTTAATAAATTCAACCGATTCAGGACCATGGATGCGGTCCTCGAGCACCTTTGTGGCGTTCACCAACCGGGAGTTGAGGGAGAGTGGTCCTGTTCGTGCGGGAGGGGAAGGTAATCTGAAGGAGATAGTCGAAGGGCAGAAATGACATAGTATCCCTGATAAATCGTACGATCCACTCTCAGAATTTCTATAAACTGTATCGCACAAAGTTTTTGGCGGGAAAACACACATCACACAATAAAACCGACCTATTGTCCTGAACATCAAACTGTTCGTAGCAAGACTGCCATTGGTGCCCAACATAGATAGCCGCCAAGGTAGAGAGTACCAACACGAGGAAATAGCCGAACATCCTTGCCCCTTCAGAAGAAACAAAACCGGCCGTTTCTTCTGCTCGGCACCGCTTGTCGACGATCAATAAAATGCGATGAAAATGAGGCGAGATGCCACAAACTACAATTGGTGCAAACAGTTGTGCGCGCGTGATCAAAGAACGAAGTCTTTGGAAAATTCCTTGTGGGAATTTGGAAGGTCAAGTGGAACCACTTGAAGAATGCATTACGCTTTCCAGATACATGTGAAGATTCGAATCCTTGCCGCCGTAGTAGGGTTGCAATAGACAGGTATCACAGGTTTGTATAGCTTGAACTTACAACGTCAGAACATATCGATAGGAAGAATCGAATTGTTCCAATACAGCTCACCCTGACTAACACTCACTTAATATTAAGTATTGTATTTTAGTACCGCAGCTTTTATAATAAGCCTGCAATGCATATGTATAAAATTTATTCCTGTACACATTAAAATCATTCGCATATGAATATGTGAACAATTCATTTTGCTGAGTATGGGTACTCTAGTCGCTTTTCTCGTGAAAAACGTTTTGCAACCTGTGAAAATTTCTCCTTTGACGCTTTACTCATATTCCGGAGTCTCCTAGCGAAGGTTTCTTCATCGGTCGCATAATACTCGGCAGCGACTGTGTGTGGATAAGCTTCAGTATCCGGGAGATCTTCGCAGTAGGATACGGACGATCGCTTTCCAAAACGGTTTTTAAGTTTTTGGCTCCAACTGTTTGAGGTAGACGGCATTTCTATGATGATTGGGATAGAGATGGGTGATATACGCATGGTCATACCGACAACCGGTCCGTTGGGTACTGAAAAGTCCGTAACGTCATCCAGGTGGTCAGAAGGGGAGCAGCTGTTAGAGCTAATTGTCCTACGCGAGCGTGACCGTGGTTGACATGTCGAGTGACGGTCGCGGTGAAACGTGTTGATGAACTCGGGGTCTCGTTGAAGGTACTTCAGGAACTCCCGATTTTGTATCATTAGGGCTATCTTTTCGTCGTCAATGCATCTAAGAAGCAACGCTGCTCACTATTTGCTTCTACAGGTTTGTTACCTGTCGTCTTCGACAGATGGTTTGGAACTTTTCCGAGTAGATTCTTCCTTCTGAAAATGTACATTTTTATGGGACATGCAGATAGCAATACAAATGGGTTCTTTTTTTTCGTAACACGTTTAGTCAACAGTTTTTGATGAGGGTAAAGCTTGCTATGGATATCAATGTTTTTTTCTGACATTTTATATCTTTTAAAATACTTTATGTACTCTATAGAAGCACTAGTGTATAAGCTATTTGAATCGTGTCAGCGATTGTTGTAATGATACGTGTTTGTTCGCTTTTCTCTCTTCCCACTGGGCGTTAGTCGAATGTTGCAACCCATAAAATAACTATTTAAATTGAGGCCAATAAAATGCATTCAGCTCAGTGTTTGTTTATAAGATGTAAGTGAAGTCGTTCCCGGACCATTGAGCTTCTAGAAGTAATTATTTACTTGCCGCGATTAGCTGAATGTACACAAAAACTAGACTCCCAGAGAACCCGGCTGCGCTCAAAACGCCTCTAGATCTGAGCGACCGGATTTCCGGGCCAAGCCTAAAGTTGAATAAAGCAATCCTCAACTGCCTTCATTTTTTTCACATTTTTTACTGCTGATAATCGATTTTTAAAACTTTCTACTCGATAACGGGCTGTTTCTGTACATTTATAGGACGCGGTCCTAATAAAAAGTGGTCGAAGAAAGGTAACTTGTTACATGCTTTGTAGTCCTATAGACGTTATATGTATCAATAAATTGCTACTAATTCTCGGGACGCCGATGATTACCGACGTGGCGCCCAATCAGAACACTCAACTCGTGACTGTGTCTAGAGATTACTGTTCGTTCTATCGGGGTTTATGATTCTCTTGGAAGGGTTGGAAGATAATCATAGGGCGTCTAACCTTTGATATACGTAGAAGGTCGTCGATCGACATCCCTACATCGCCGTCGTGTTTCCGCAGAACGGATTCTATTTCAGCGGGTCGAAGCGATGGGAACATGACGATAAATTCCGCCATCGCCTGATGAAAGGAAGCCATTGGTAGGGTGTCAGTGGAGAGCAAAGTGACTAACCGACTCGAAATCGAGCAGATTTCTGTCCTTCGATAGCGGCTCCATCGTCGTTGAGTAAACAGGACGCGGCGCGGCGGGAAGGGAAGGGGGAGACAGGAAGGCTGAAAGCTGGAAGTGGCATCGTTTTCGCTCTTGCGGTTTGTAATTATCGGTGTACGAATTAAACAGATTCACAGCTGCGCTCTCTAATTTTGCTTTATTCGATCACGAACCACTGTAGACGACAGCGAAGAAATGGACGTACGAAAAGGTAAGTCGAGGCAAATTGGGATTACATCGCGAAAACATGTTTACGTCCTTGACAAAAGATTTGATCCGTCATAATGGCTAAATTATGGGAGAGTCGAAAGAATGATGGGAACTCTTTGGGCAGGTTTATTAAAATCTGGACCATTTTGCTTCCAAAATGTTATTTAAATATTATCTCCAACCCATTTTTCCCTGAAACTTGCTTAAGCATAATCGTCTCCTGTTATGGAGCAATAAAACTCCATACAGAAGAATCGACAAATTTTGTACCTCAACTAGTTCCAGCCCTCTGTTTCCGATCGCAGAGCAATAATGATACCGTCGCTTTTAAAAAAGTATGTTTATTGTAAATAGTATGAGTAACCAGCTGAATGAAGAGACATAAACATAAAAAGTTCCAGTTCTCTACAAATTTCATTAAAAACGGGCTTCATAATTGATCATTTTGCTGTTTCACCCGGGACTGTTGACACCACTGGCGATGTTTGCACAAAATATCGATCAAATGAAAAGAGTAAATGCGGGTAGGAGGCACAAGTCCACCTACTAGCTAATTCGGAAGAGATTACAGTTTTTTATTCAGCAAAAATTGGATTCTTAAATTATCCGAGTTTTGACTTGAAATCAAGTCCAGAGTTTTAATAGCGATAAAAGTGCCTTTTTCACTTCCAACTTCTGTTGTGTATAATGGTTCTCGGCGTCACCCAGCACTGCTTAGCACTAAAATATACCCCCATTTATCCGCTACACATCCATGGTCATTTCCCTATGGGCTATTAAATATCAAGATTGATCGGTATGTGCTTTGGACTTTAAAACCTTTTCTTAAATCGTAATTTGGGTTGCTGCCATAAACTGTCATTCTTAATCTCATCCAACGGTAAACGCCCCTTTACTTCAAAACTAAATTAGCTACACATCTCCTTGCGTCGCTTTATAAAATCTAGTTCGACTATTGCGCAAATGTTCTTTGCCAAAGCCGGAAAGAAGGACCTTAGATTTCCAAGATTTCTAATAGGAACAAATGCAGCCTTTACCACGATTAATGTATTTCATGTATTATTTTTCGTGTATTACTTTTATTGGAATTTTCCGGAAGAAGAACGTTTTAAAGTGGTGACAAGTTACGCTGATTTTCGTAGTTCCTGGTAAACAAATCACTAGTACTTAATATAAATACACCCTTTTCAACCGACAGAACAGATGAGACTGCATAGAATTCTGGAAGTCGCGCAGCGGCACCCACACGGAAATAAACAAGTCAACAAAGGGTTTATAGACACAATCTATGTAAATCGTGGAATAGGCGTATGTTGTTTGTTGTGGACGCTCCGGGGCCATCGTCCTCTTCAGAGCAAGCCAAACAACAAAGATTTGCATTCTGAACGGCGCGTTGCACGATTATCGTGGCGTTCGCTTGCTATAGATGCGATGGACGAAACGGGACGGCGGCGACATCGCCTATGCGGCGAGGAGTGCAGCAGCGACGGGAGTTGTTTTCAATTCGGACGCGTCGCGACTCCCTAAGGGAAACACATGGACTGGTGGTGACTGGCTGCCGCACTCTTCGCGCCCTTCCGTCTTCTCGGTGAACAAAGGGAGAAGTTGCTCTGACAGAAGGAATTTTGCGGAAAACGACTCAAAAAATATAGCCCAAAGGGGTTAAATATTTATTTTTGGGTTAAATAGTTAAAAAATTTTCTTCCAAGATTACTGTGGTTGGCAGTTCAAATTTTTAAAAGTTCAATATTTTAACAAATTGGATGACCTAATCATGAATTACAACAATAACATAAAAACCAAAAACTGAAGACTTTAAATTGTGAACGAAACTCTGCACCCTTGCAGCGCAGCTCAAAACTTTACTGGTTTTTAGCCAACTCAGATAAGAGAACCCGGTATGGTCTCAAAACTGCAAGCCACAAAGCCTCGAGTCGACTTGACCGCAAACACTAGCCGTCAGTTTCGAATCGGCTTATTTGCTCTGGACCCATTGGTAACTTGGATTGACGCAAATATGTACCCACAGGTTTTGTGGTACTTCCAAAAGGATCATGATATGATAATAAGGTTTAGGGTACCGTAAACTTTTAAGCCGCACTATACACACTTACTACGTAACACGATTTTTACATTTTCTCTGCTAACATTCGTTGCATGTGACACTGCACGGTTTCGTAACAGAACATCTGTATTTTCGCCTTCGGACTAGCTGCGTTCGACGCATTTTACCCTCGTGAGAGATTTTAGGCTGTTTGGAATTAAACGAGTCATGTATATATGTAGTTTGTGAAGTTTCTGTGGTAAGCGATTGACTGGTTGTCATTGTCTTAGCCTCGGTGAGGCTCCTTGATTGTTGTTTAAGAGAGAGATTTCGTGCCGCATTTATCCTTTTGAACGAACTGTTTACGACTCTGCTATTGCCACGGGTCAAGTGTCCTTTTGATTTGCCTATTTATCGGATGAGCGGGGGATACGGGTTAATCTGACCTTTTTTGACGATTTGGAACGGGAAGGTCGTGGAATGTTATTGTCATTACACTTACATCTGTGCGTACATTATATGAAAGACGCATGCAATTCCAAAACCTGGAAAGTCAACTATTCCCTCTCCACGGCTTGTGTCTCTCCAACCTTGTCCACGCGAAGGCATCAACTCATTTCGACGCGAAAACACATTTGCATTTAATTTGTGTGTAGATGGCAGCGCCTTTGACTCTTTTACGGCCGACAGAGCACACCGCGCTAGCGATACGTATCCCTGGTTCCTTCGCAAATTGATAATGTCATGTCCGTTATACACGACGTAGGTGAACAAACACAAAACATGACATTATCTTTTGAGTCTGTGCACTTGGATGCGCAAAAATTAAATTACTCCACTGTCTTTTCGTCATTACGACTTGAACTTTTAATTGAATACTGAACGAATTCCGTGTATTGACAACACCGTGTTTAAAGGGCATATTGTGAATTGTTTCTGTTGATTTTCGGAATATCCATCATTAAATGCCGCAAAATACTTCAAAGCTTTTTTGTAAGTAAACTCACTCTTCTCACCAATTCAACTCGCTTGATATTTCCTTTGTGTTTTTTTAAGCTACATTTTAAGGTAGGCTTCGCTCATCTTCCTGGAAAATCGGAATAAATGAAATCCATTAAAGATCCATATTTTTCGTCATCAGGGAAATTCCCAGAAACACCATTTCCCATACTGCCCAACGAATATCGTTAAGTACTTTGAGAACATAAACATGCACACTAATGGCGTAATCTTTAGAAGTACCGTTTGATGTCTTCGAAGATCCAACATGCATGTTTTGTATATGGTCTTAGCTAACGTCGTAGGTCACCAGATTTGGTCGTATGATAAGACTAATCTGCAAAAATAATAATAACATTGAACCACCACTACGTAAAGTTTCCTTAAAATTCGGAACTTAATAAAGGATGCATTCCTTATTCATAGCACCCAGCAACGCAACTCATATGGACTATCCATACCGAAAATGACATTTCCTGTGAAGATGTTCTATATTATGCATTTTCAAGAATGTGTCGCTCAATCGTAGAAATAATCTGCTTCAGAGACGATTGGGCCAATTCGTACTGTTTTATTTTCGGAAAGAGAGCCCAGCTGACTCATTTCATGGAGCCAATTTTCAGCGTCTACCCCAAACGTTGTACTTGTGCCGGGCATTTGCGAGGACAGTATGCTTGCTGTCGGCAAGAGGGTTGCGGTAGAAAACTCAATTTGCTAAGACGCTGTAAATAATTAAATTAATAAAATTTATTTCGGAAACCAGATTTTCCATAGCTGCAAAGACATAATGCCCCTTTGTGGATCATGAGAGTCGGTTTCACTGCGCAACGGTGTCGAATTATTCGATGGAGTCCGATTGCAGAATATGCTTTAAGTAGTTTTAAAATGAGTGCAAGCTGCACAAATCACATCAAAATGAGTCCCCACCTTAGCAACCTGCTCACCAGTGCCATATTTCATCTTTAATTGCCCGTCAGAATGCACCCTTAAAGTAGCGTGGTGGGTTAACAATGACGCGCCATAAGCAGTCAAATGTCTTTCGGCGATAACAGCGCCTTTTTTCGCATGGATGGTCACTTGCCGACGGATTACTGGCCTCTCAAAGGAGTGGAATGAAAGGGGTGTGGCACAGACAGGATCTGACTTTTCTCTTTCGAAGGTGTTGTTGTGCACACCCATGAAAGCTTCACTTCAAAAACTCTTATTCAGTCTTCTTCTCGAAAGTGTCCTTTTCGAGAATCCGTGAGACAATCACTCGCTTTGGCCGTTCTCAGCTTAGGATTGGGTGAAAGTGAGGTGCGGCCGTTTTGTCATGGTCCAACTCTTAAATGAGGATCGCCCTTATCTGATGGGCCGTTTCCACACACCTTCTGAACTGTTTTCAAGGCTAAATTACGAAATTATTTCCATTTATTTTGTACAATTTATGCAAATTCTCACGGTTCTACTTTAGCCCTTACCATTTCTCTTGGTAAACACCCTTTGTTTGCACTACCCCATCAATCTCCTCGGCGATATATCTAGAACTCCGGCATGTATGGTGTTTCACACCGATGAAGTCGAAAACCGTGGGAATCGACGGCAAACGTCCTCGTTCCACCTGCGATGTTCCCCATCTATACTTCTACGAGATTCACCTGCCCGTCGCCAGGCGTACTTAACATTCTTGTAGGTTCGATTTGTTTGATTCTGGCCTTATATTCCTTACGGGAGCCAGAATGAACCTGTGACGTATGTGTTCTCATATGTCCGACATGTCAGAGGCCACTGCTAGGGAGCTAGACAGTAGACAGTTAATTTTATCTTCTATTTTCCTCCAGAATGGACAACCCGAAAACATCTCCTAGCTTGCTTACCGCTCAAAATGAGTATGCTTCTTCAACTCATGCTTTCTGAACTAAAGACAAGTTTCAATTGACCAAAGGACATCGGAAAAACGTGTGTAAACTCCGGACGATCTTTGCGTGTTGCGCCCGCCTCCGAAGGCAGCGGCGGCGGCGGCGGCAACGACGAAACTCTCGTCTCCCCTCTCTTCCCATTTCCCCGTCCGGCAGCGTCGATCGATTGTCATAGAGTTCGCGATGGTGGCGGCGAGAACTTCAAATTGCCGCAGCAGGGACCAAATCATTGGGAATATTCGCATATGCGCCAAAATTGCTGATTATCCGCGCGACGCACTCTTTAGGTAACGATGACCATCGATCGTGCTTCACTTCCTTTCTTCGAGCATTAATCATTTGTTGCACCTTATCATGTTACCATTCCCTGAGTGGTCCTAGATAGGGAAAAGTGCCCCATGAAAAGGGCCAAAGTACCCTTCCTTGTTCAACAAAGTTGCACCTCTTATGCCAAGTTGTCGCTACAAGAACTATATGGTCTGTTTATATCTAAATTATAATTGAATCGATCTATCCGAAAATTCATTAGGCCATCGAGCACCAGATTGACCCTTACAACGATTTTGGCTAAATTTCCGGCGTCTCCTCGCAAATAAATTCGACGTTACGAGTTTTCGGAAGCAGGCTGGCCTATTGTCCCGAGAGACCTACACACTTAAAAATACGCTCCCGAGATGGAATACTCACAAATAACAAGGTTTTTCTGGATAAAACTGTCATTGAAACTACGAATTGAGCATCTTCCTTTCTGGTCCTCTGCCACTTTCAGAGAATAATCCTTTGGCACGACTACTCGAAACGGCTGTTATTGCCGAAAAACATTTAAATTCTTTTTGCTTAATCCCTAGCAGAAAGTCAGGCACTAAAGACTTGCAAAATCGCTTAAGATGACAACGACATTAACTACCAATGGATATTCAGAAAAGTACAGCGGAAGCGCCCAGTTAAAATGATACATATATCCTTCTGGGCGGCTCAGGAGCCGTGCAAATCTCATTGTTGGTCGAAATCATATTAATTTGTTCCGCCACACTTTTCGTGTTCCCGGCGAGCAGTTGTCAGTCAACCACTTCAAGTCCTCACATGCACTGCCCTCGATTGTTTTTGTGGTCCCATAGAAGCAGGTCACAGGCGACTAACGCTCGATATTGTATGCGGTTTCATTATGTTTCCAAAATTAACTCTTGGAAGTCGTATATTGTGTGAAACCCCGCTATTTCTTTAGAAATAGTATCAATTCCATGAAGATCATTTGCCGAGTCGAACAAGAACGTGCTTTTAAGAATATGTAACGTTGGGAGCTGCAGCGGAGCTGCTCTTTAGGTTCTTTTGAAAAGGTGTATCGTATATGGTGTGTTTTTAGAACGGATCCGTTAAAATTCTTTTACGTCTTCAAAAAGAAAGCAATTCAGAACTGGTGGAATTATGTATCATCCATTGATGTAGGTGAATATTCATGACTGTAAAACCCCTTTCATCATTAATTTTCATTAATATT
>JADLIF010001277.1:0-14593 GCA_016648015.1 Steinernema khuongi
ATTTGCCATTTTTACTTTACGCCGCTTTACGCCTGGCGTAAAGTGAGGGAAAACCTGGCGTAAAGAAATACGCCATGCCTGTCGCACAGTTGCGCTGGTCCTTGCTATCATAAGAAAGCGCGCCACGTGTACTACAATATGCGTACGGCGAAGATCAGTGCGAGTCGAATCTGTCGCCGAAAAAAGCGAAAAACAGATTTACGCTACGCCGTCGGCGTAAAACTATGGCCCGGCCTTTAAAGTGCACAGCTCAAATATTTTTGGAACAGAGGTTTTCAGTGCCATACGCGCTTTTCGCGTGCGTCTCACTTCGGACATATTAGAAGAACCAGGTACAGAGCCATAAAATTCTCTATTTAACCGTTCCAATACGCACAAAGTACTTTGCATTAATGAGTTCAAGTGCTAAAGGCCTAATTTCTCGAATTTCCACGCGAAACTGATCGTTCATTGCTTGCTCTTCAGCAATCCATCTCTCTTTTTGTTAATATTTAAACGTTTCTACATGCGCTACTTCTAAATGCAGGACATCCGGAGTTAACAAGGACACCGTCGCCCTTTTCTGGGAATGTTCTGCTCCTGGTCACAAATATCTATCTAAACCTATCAAGGCTTTTCATTTAGATTACCATAAAGATTAACCACATTAACCTTGTGAAGTATTCTGAAAGTGAATTGTGGCCACAAAAGACTCTTTTGAAGTTTGGACATGTTCTACCAGTGGATAGAACTTTGAGCTTATACACGCAGGGGGAGACCACTATTGCATTCCTCCAACTTCTTGAACGCGTCGGCCTGTCGCGTCATTTCGGTTCTGGTTTACAACGAGCTTGTTCTTCTTTTTGGGAACCTGGATAAGCGCAGTTCCTCTCCTGGTCATGCCTGGGCCATACCGTAGCCAGGTCCGCCCAGGGTTATCCTGGCCATCTGCTTGCGTCTCTGCTGCCACATTCTCGAAGTGTGGCATTTTGATCGGAACGTTCTTCTAAACAAAGCGTCGTGATACCGAAGATCGTCCTCATGGAGTCATCCCGTATGGGACTGTGTGAATGAAAGCAATGCTTTCGAAGCCAATAGCTAAGCTTTATGAATACCAATTGAAAGGGTTGCTCTAGGTCAAGGATTAGGTTAAGCGAGAGGCAAGAAAATGTGTAGCTCTGGCTGAGGAAGTTTTCTTTGAGGCTTTCTACTCAGGCCTTACGATGTGCCCAGTTCTTTACAAGGCAGAATAGTTCGCATAAGATTGCAACACTCTCTGGAACAATGCTCACAATTACAAAGTCATCGATCAAGCCTCAAGTGGCAAAGCGTCGATTTTTCGTCAAAATCTCCCATCTCCACAATCCGAGGTCCCCGGCCATGCAAAGGTCTTCGGACGGCGCCCTTAAGTCCCACAGCACAAAACCGGCAAATGGCAAAGAAAAATTGCAATCGTTTCGGGCGGATTTATGCCGTCCCTAATTAGGCATTTAACGTCTCCGCTCACGTGGCCAACAAATGGAGATTTAGCGATGTGCGCGGCGTCCACCGCTGATGCCAATAAATAACAATCTTTCCCGCGGGAACAGAGGCGCGCGGAGAGGACGCCGCGGGGACCGAGAAACTCTTTGTCGCCTGAATCGGGATCCGGCACAGCTTCTTGTCCCAAGCCTGACGCTCCCGGATTCATAAGACTACTTGGATAGCTGGTATTCATTCCACTGTCTTCTTAGTAGTCCTACAGGGCGTAGAAGATTCCTTAGAGCTATAGTGCTTCCCAAAATCGGACTTTTGCTTCATCATGCCCCTATGACGGTTTGCTTCTTTATAAAACAGCGAGATCTTCCGACCTAGTGTGCGTGACTATATGAGTTACTTTGTTTTGATTTTTCCAGATGTGGATTGTTTTTCTCGTTGTGACGCTTTTATCCACTGCGAGCGTGATCTTTTATCTTTCCCGGGAAGACTGAAGGGCCTTTCTTCTTTCAGGAGATAGATCGAAAGCTTATTGGCGCTTCATTGAACGTCTTTAAACATTTTTGTCTTAAATTTATCATAACTAAGAACAGTCATTATAAAAAAAGACCTTAGAAAGGGCCCGGGTTTCCGTAATTTACTAAGTTGGGCAGTAGAAGGGTAAAACAATTGCAATGTCAAAACTCCAGCATTATATGACTTCGACCCAAATTTAACCAGTAAACTCACCTTCCGCTGCCTAATGCTGATCCATGACCATCATGATCCATGATCCACAACGCTTATTTTTGTAAAGTAGACATGGAATTCTTATTCCTCAGTCTTTGTCAAGCAGAATCTTGGTTCTTCCCCCGACAATTACAAGGCGCAGGTCTCCTCATTTTTCAAGACACTTCTCAGCACTTTTAATTACGTCTGCACGGAAATAGCTCCCGACGAGGTCCTAATTGCCCAGAGTTGCTCAAAAGTGCAGTTTTACAACTTGCAGCTGTTCCCCGGAGGCGCCGCTCCCCGAAGGCAGATTTGGACACAACACTCGGGTCCTCCGAGGCAGAGGTACTTCCCAGGGCGGTCAACGGCCGACGTGAGTCTTGGCGGGTTCTCACGTCGTTAAGTGGCTCGCGTAAAGGACCCTCCGAATTGCTCCCAAGGGTGCGTTAATCCCGCGGCGCAAAACTCAAAGCTGAGGGTTCGAATGCCAAACGTGCATTGTTTTTGGCGCCCTTCTTTGGACACATCAAGCTCTATCGGCGCGGCACAATGAGTTCATAAAGCGCAATGGGCCAATTTGTGACCAAAAACAAGGCCACGCACAAAGATAAACATTTAAAGGGGCAGTCTGATCGATCTGTGTGGACAGGGTGAGGACGGGAAGGGCTGTAAAGAGACCTTGTTCTACTTGAAACTAGTAGTGATCTCCGTGGATTTGATAGGTAGATGCGGAGGAGAATGATAGAGGGAGATAGGACGGAGTCGCGAGGATTCCAGCGCGTTGAAGCGAGAAACGTTCACCCATGGTGAAGTGGATGGCCCAGCTGACAATGTCCAGTCAGGAATTTAACTCCATTGAAAGTTTAAGAATGGTTGTTCCGGGTTCCAATGGACGTTGAAACAATATAAAAATTTTTGAGCAGATAGATCTGAGCGATACTCGCTTCTCCATTCAATTTGGATAAATTTTACAATGCTTAGCAGGGATGGGGTTTCATGCATGCAGTCGCAAAGAAACTCTGTACAGAAGACGAACACAAACCGAAAACTGAATCTACGGATCAGGTTACGGTAGCTTTCTGGCTGAATATTGGGTTAATTCCCATTCCTGGGCTTGAATCCAACGTTGTTTGTTTTCTGCGCAACAGGGAACCTCGGCATTCTTCCGTGCCGGTCCCTTTCCTGTCGTGACTCGCAGAACGAGTTAACTCGTCGCTTTTACGACCCCTACACAGGCGCTCTGTAAACAAGTCGGCACGGAACCCAAGCGGCTCCGGTCACTTATCCGCCTCGAAAACAGCGGCGACTAATCTCAAATTGGAAACGATTTTTTATGTGTCGGCGGTGAGCGCCGGGAACGGAGATGAAAAAGGAGCAAAGTCACCATTTGTCAAGACGGCAATCCAATTTTGAATTAGAGAGTCCGGGATTCGGAGAAAAAAAGAAGACGACCACGTTGCGTGCCGATTGTTGCGAAAGCGGAGTCGTTCGCGAGGTCGTAAAGAGCGTTTTTCCGGCTTTATGACGTTTGTCTCGCCGTCGGCGGCCAAGTTTGAACGTTTCGTTTTTCGGTTTGTCTCCTTTCATTGGTTTAGCCGGGATTTGCAGTGGCATCTGGAGGCAGCGAAAAAGTGACCTTTGGGATGCACTCTTTAGTCGGACCAGAGATAGACTGCTAGTTGAAACCTCGACATATGAGCCTCGTTTGCTGGGATGCAAAAGTGATGAACTAAGCATAAGACTTCTTGGTCTTCGACTGGTCGTTCAGATATTTTAAGTTTTGCGAGTAAGTGACCCAAAATAAGAAAAGAAGTCCCACCACGATAATATCCATTTACATTGACATTCAGGCAACATTCACAGGATGAAATTTCAGTACTATCGTTCGATCAGCGCCTTCCCTCCTTTTTGCGTACGAACCGCTGTAACTTCTCCATTCTCGGAAATCCTTCCTTCACATTCCGAGTCCCCTCAGCGCGACTCTCCGGCACATTTTCCCAGATTGGTCGTCGTCAAGTGGCTTCGACGCCATCTAATGGGTGGTCCTAAGCTTATTTTTTTGCAAACGATTCTGCATAATTTGCTGGGAAAAGTCTTCCTTGAAGAGGCATAAAAACGGCAATCGCTGTGGAAATATGCCACCGGAGATGAGTCCGCTGACCTAAAAGGACAAAGAGGAAGCGGCGGCCACCAGCAGACCAGGAACCGGGAGAAATTAGTCCCTAATTAGGGAAAACCTGATTAGGTCGACACAGAATGGAAACGTACGCACACGTTTCCATTCCCGGAATTCGGACCAAAAAGTCCTATACTTGTGTCTTCCTAACCTCTTAAAGGGGTGTCCTGCAGGTGACTGCAATAATCAAGTATATATGGGACTTTCCAGTGTTATATTTTCCAGCAGAACATTTGTTTTTATAGGGAGCATTGTAGGATCGGATTTCACGAATTTGCCCGTCCCCTTTAGCACCGGCTTAGATTTTTTTGGCAAATTTTAGCAAAAAATTCACCACAAAACGGACCGTCGCCGCAACCTAGCAAATCCCCCATCATTCGAAGATTAGAGCGCAGTACGGTCGATCGATTCCAGGAAGAACGAAGCAAAAAGAAATTTTCTGGAACTCGAGTGCTTGCTGGAACTTCCGGTCATAGTTGTGTAGTGGATGAGGCTAATAAAAAGACACGCGACGTAGTTTTACTACTGCATCGAGGAGTAACGAGTATTTCGCATTTTTTATTAACGAGCTTCTTGCGTTGAGAAGCAACGAAAGGTGGCTTTACGAGTGGCTAACAGACTTTTGCAACTGACAAAGGTGTACTGTAGGTGAAGATGTGCATAATGTAGCTCTGCAGGGAGTAGGGACTATTTTTGTTGTTCCCTACTGTGGACGTGTAAATTTCATGGACGTTAGGACAATTTTGGCAGGGCCAAAAGGAATGTCTGTGAAAGAAGGACAAAATTTAGGACTCTCATTTTTTTATACCCTGACATAAATCACGTTTATCTTCTTGTTTACGCCGTGCTCACAGAAGAAAGCATGTAGGAGTATTCAACGAGGTGGGGGGGGGCAGATTTCTGTCTGAGCTCTGGAATCTTACTCACAATTTTTTTAGAGCCGGCGATAACTTCCTCTTAGCAACTGTCGCTAAGTGCCTCTCAAATTCTTTTTAACTGTGACGAAAGAAAGAATAAAAAAGTTGAAGACTTTGCTCTGGTACGCGTCGTTAAGTGGCGCGGTAGCAGTTGTAAGATGGCCGGGTCGCCATATGTTTTAAACTGCCCAAGAAGGAGGTCCCAAATTCGAGGCAATGTTTGTTGACTATGATCGGTTTTTTCTTCTTCCTCGGCCTACTGGCCAAATTCAATAGGTAGACATGTGAAAAATAACAATGTTTGTGGTGCCGCGTGGCTTTGCCGCCAGAAAGATCCGGAAATCCGAAACATAGCACTCAAAAATAGCCTTTTTTCAATTTCCAATGGTAAGCGCGGTGGATCAAACGGTCCAAAGCAAGCCTCTAAACAAGAGACGTATACAGGAAACATGGAAGATCCTTTCTACGATACTGCGATTCTACATACATTCTAGGGCCTCATTGTATCTGGCTCCGTACTTTTGATAAGAAGCCAGAGAGGCACAACGTCTTCAGACATAAAACGCGACACGCACAGAGACTGGAACGTCTACAAACCATAAAGACCAGTCCTTCCTCGGGCAGAATTACTAATCTAGTATGAATGCCATGTTTTCGAAAGAAACCGGTGGGGAAGATTAACGATCACGCGTCCGGCGGCCATCAGTTTCGGCCCGAGCGTGCAGAGCGCAGCAAGACACGACCGTTTCGGTCTCGGCACGCGGAGACGACTTCGAGAGGGAGGCTTCGAGGCTCCGCCTTCGGACTGCGCCGGACCGGGCGGCGCCCGCTCCTCGACGCTTTTATAAATTTGAGACGAACGCGAATTGTTCACTCCGCGCTCCTCGAGGGGGTTAGGTGCTGAGGGATGTCGCCATCGGTCGTCTTTCGGGACTTTTCCTTGCTTATGTGGACATTTTTGCTTGGAGCGGTTGTGCCCTCTTACTTTCGCTTCTATGAATGTTTGTTTTGGCGATTTCTTGCGTTTCCCTCAAGTCAGCACAGGAAGATCCTGATTTTGCTATAGTAGCCATAAAATCAAAAGGGATTTACAAAAATGGTGTTCTATTTAGTAGATCATGTCCGATTTTACGTCCCAATGCCCCGCTAAATGAGATCCGATGGGGATGATCTGATAGCGGACGCGAGGAGAGCTCGGTAGGTTGCTTTGCTGTTGCAGATTGCCAGTGCTTCCGCCCCTACAAGGAAGTAATTTTGCTGTTTAGCCAAGTCGGTCTTGAGTTGCGATAGATTCTTAGTGGTTTTCTGGTGATAAACCGGGGACGTATACAAATGTATACAATCCACTGCAGGTCACTGCTCAGAAGGCAGGATAGAATCTTCAAAAACTCGGGTGTTCCGCGTTCACCTTGTGGAATCCTGTTCTTCGCTCGCATGGCGACCATTTCAGATAATGAAACTACCTTGCAAATGCTCTTTCTAAGGTTTGTTCTTCTGCTACTCGTGGAACATCTGCAGCTCGCTCATGGATCGCATCACTCGAGTCACTACAAGTAGGTCCCCTTGTGCACGTTCCACGCCACTCGCGCGATAACCATGACTGATGTTGGCTATCCATCCGGATAAAGGTCGTTGATGTCTTCGCCTTAATCTTTGTCAAGAATGACCGGTGCTTTGGCAGCAGCTAATTTATCGGGACGCTTTCGCTGGCTTCAACTCTAATTAGATGCACGGAGTGTGGTGATTAACTGCTGCTGTCATCACTCAACCGTCCTGGCTCCAAGGAAGCTGAGTGTTCACTTGCTTCCGATATAAGCAAATGGGCACCAAATTTATTGAGACTTATAGCTTCATCTCCACTTTTTTTCGCATATAAAGTCAAGAGTATATTCGTTAAAGTGTGCAAAAGAGTCTCAGATATTCCTAGAGAGAACCTTCATGTTACGAAGAACTCAACTCGGAGACATTTCAGAAGAACTACGACATACAACACATCGCTTATCCAAAATATCACCCGACAGCTGAACACAATCTTGCTGAACCAGGACAAAAATTTCAGGCCTCTCAATGCAGGTAAGTCGTGATGTTTTCGGTCATATCGACCATTTCACACTGATATCAGACTCCTTGTCCCATGCTTTCTCTGCAATCTCTCACACCGCTAGTCCGTAACGGTAACACAAGTGGGAAGCCACTTAAAAGTGTGGTGCCTTACAAAGCACGTGGGTCGGTCCGGAGGCCAAGGTCTTTCACACTCCCCGTAATTCAAATCTACCGTACGTATACTAGTTAATAACAACTAAAAAGTAAAACCCCTAAAAACATTAATCGAAACCCCTGGTCGCCACCTTGACCGTTCCGTTTTGCCTTTCTTTCCTTCATCCTTGAGACGGAAACAGGCGAGCTGTGAACGTCTCCGAATCTTACGCTCTCCTTGATCCACATTTTGGCTACGTGTTTATGTGTTCGTCAAAGTCACACTTCATTCCATGCTTTCTCTGCACCTTCTCACACCGCTGCTCCAGGACGGTCAATAAAAGCGCGCTGTCGCCCGTAGCACGAGGAGCGGTTCGGAGATCGAGGGCAATCAAGCCTCGACGTCAGTCTGAGAACATACTGTGCACGAGAATAATAATAATAATAATGATAATAATAAAATTATAGATTTACTCATAATTCTGTAACTAACATTAAAAACCCCTAAAAACACCGCGCTTGGCCCTTGATCGCCACCTTGACCGTTCCTTTTGCCCTACTTCTTCCCTAAACTGATTGATTGTGCACCTACTCAGAAAAAAAAAGACGCTACCTTACTGTTATCCTACTACCCAAACGCCTTTTTTATGTTAAACTACAGGTTATCTTCTCAACAGCCAATGAGGGAGCGATGGCGGATGACAAAAGGCCGCTCTTTCGCTTGGTCGGCATGGAGGGAGGGGCCACCAGAGCCCTGACCCACTAGATGACAACAGTGTTCCGTGCGCATTGTCATTTGCATGATTTCTCTGCCTCTCTCATCCTGACGATGCCAAACGGTCGTACGTGTATGATGAAAGTGCGCTGTGCAAGGAGCAAGAAGAGCGGTCCGGAGATTAAGGACTATCGGAGCTTTCCGCAGATTGTTTACGAATTGGAAGAATAATTTTAATAATTACAAGAGAAAAATAAAGCATAAAAACATGAGCCTTAACCTTCAGTCGCCACCTTGACCGCTCTTCTTTGCTGCGCACTGACTCTCTCCCAAGATCGAGCACAAGAATATTTACAATGTACCTTAAACGAAGCTATCGTAGCCTGACGTAAGCCAGATTGTCAAAAAGGTTGTCACGAAAGAAGTGTTCTGGCTGGCATCTAATCGTACAAAGGAGCAACTTTTGGGCCTCGACCGAATATTGACCATCACAATGCTGTCTATGGAGTCCTCACAGCACTGCCCTACTGCAGTCAGTCTATCACTTCATTTTTGCCTAATCTCATCCTTTTGCAACAATGCAGATGACGTCTCCCACAATATTTTGCGAAAACGGAAAATTCCCCTCGAGACCCTTGGGACCGCAGTGTCTAATTTATTCATAGTACTCGAGTGATGGAAGTGTTGCAGAGCCGAGCAGTCCGCTCCAAGTGGAGATTGACATCAGCGTGCGCAGCATGGGACCGATTTCCGAGCAGGACATGGTATGACTTTTACCAAAGGCACAGGACCAGTTGGTACTTCAGGAGTTCTCGCTGGACTGCTACTTCCGTCAGAAGTGGACGGACAGCCGGCTGGCATTTAGTCCTATCGGTTCGCGGCAGGATCTTCCCCTAGCCAGCAAGATGCTCAAGGACATCTGGGTTCCCGACACGTACATCAGAAACGGAAGACGTTCTTATCTTCACACGCTCACAGTGCCCAACGTGCTTTTCAGGGTCAGGTCCGACGGCCAAGTGCACGTGTCTCAGAGGTAAGGACGGGACAGGAACAGTTTTTTCCGAACTTGAGCCTAGTGCCTTTATCGGGGGGACTTTCTTGTTTTCGACCAAGTCGAGCTTCATTTCCCGACGAAGCCGCACACCGTAAAATCAATTTTTTACGATTCTCAAAACAAAGTCGGGTTCCTGGTCTTCTACTCGGGCGCTGAAATCAAGAGAGGCTCGAGGGGTGGTCCATGTAGTGAGGGCGGCGTTGTTTGAGCACCTTTGAGTGCTTTTCGATTCAAGTACCATTTACAGAGAAAACATAGTTATTGCCAAGAACATACTAAAGGACTCGCAGTTTTGACGATCAGAGGCCTGACTGAATATGTAGATTCATATATGGATATTAAAGAGTCGGAGAGCTTCTTGTGAGTGACCGCAGAGCTAGGTTCGCAAGCCCCGATTGGAACAGCTCAACATCGACGTTGCTTATTGCTCTTGCAGCTACCCTGGTTCCATTCCGGACCACCCATGGTGTACACGGAACTCGAGCCACCTGCGCAGACGTTCGCTTTCGAAATTACCGCTGTTTTGACTCGCGCCTCCCGCGCACACTCAATTTTCTGCCATTCTCCTCGTCCTTTCCAACTCAGAACACACAAAGGATATCGTTTCCTGCGCGCTCGACTCAAATTCAAACTTTCGGATAATGGAATTCGGCGTCCGCGCGCCTCGCCGTATCATTTGAGCACGTCTTCAAGTGCCTCTTTGCACAAATTCGATTTTTGAAAGCGACTCAATTTAACAAGGCGCGCGCGATGGACATATCCAAGCCATCATCGCTAAATAAATTGAGTGTCAAAAAGAGATAAGCCCTCGAGGAGAGACTAAGGGGATCGGGTTTTCGTGAAAAAGGGCCTTTTCTGGAACAGGCCAAAAAACAGAAGACGTGATTGATCATTTGAACAATGTACGCGGTACACTCGAACAACATGCACACTGTTTATGTGTGTGCCACAAAAAGCGAGTCAAAGGAGCATTTAACAGCAAATTACGGAGCGAAATCGTTTCGATATATCCAGGCTCTTCGATTAATGCTCTTTACAGATTCTCGCTTCAATGAGCTTATGTTAGATTTAACTGACTCCTTATCTTGTTGGACGTATCTGGTCAACAATTCGGACTACAAATCCTTTCGACCGCATTGAATTAATGTTCTTTCTGGCCCCCCGGGATAAGTTAAAGAGCTAAGACCACTTCATCATATATAATCACCTTGGCAAAAGTGGTATTGGATGTTAGTGAAGTGAAGGAGGTCGTCCATTGGGGGCATAGCTCAGTGGCAGAGCATTCGACTGCAGATCGAGAGGTCACCGGTTCAAATCCGGTTGCTCCCTATGTTTTTCCGTTTGTTTGAGCGAAACTTCCCTTCAGCTTCTTTCTTTTTTTTCCCATCATGTAGTTTCTATCATCAAACTATAGAGTAAACGTAGCACCGCGCAATTTGTGCACAAAGTTCTGTTTATAGCAGTAATATATTCTCAATGCGAAGGCCAAAAGATCGACCTAAATGGAACTGTTCAGGCTGACCATAAAAACGCGCTGCAAGATGTTTTTCAAGAAGTTTCCTATGGACTCGCAGGCGTGTCCCATCGAGATCGGCAGTCTCGGCTATTTCAACAAAGACATCATCTACAATTGGAAGGATGTTGACCTGGACTCCAAGATGGGCAACATGCTCTCCCAGTACCAGCTGCTCGACGTGTTCAAGTCCGCCTACAACCTGACGGACCCACGGGACTCGAACAGGAGCTCCTCCGTCCTGAAGGTCTACTTTAAATTGCAACGCCAGCAGGGCTTCTACATTCTGCAGATCTACACACCTTGCAACTTGATGTAGGTCGCCGTCGCCACAATCATTCTCAGCCTTACTTCTCAGAGTCGTGATGTCCTGGGTCTCCTTCTGGATCAACAAGGAGGCGTCGCCTGCCAGAGTAGCCCTAGGTGAAACATAGCTAACATTCGACGACCAAGACATTTGTTTTAGGAATCATGACCGTCCTGTCCATGTCCACCTTGGGGTTCGGTCTAAGGACGGATCTGCCGAAGGTGTCGCATTCTACTGCGCTCGACATTTACATCATGTAGGTCCAAGCAGACGATGACCACGAACATCTCCTTACAGATCGTGTTTCGGGTTCGTTTTCGCCGCTCTGGTGGAGTATGCTGTCATAAACTACGCGCATATCGTCTACATTCGCAAGAAGGTAGGAGAGTGTAGAGTTCAGATCGTTAAGCCGGCTTGTTATAGGTACATGATTTACGAGGTTTGGAGTCAAATCGAGCTGTAAGTTTCTTGTTCCTATTTCTTGCTGGGTCGAAGGCAACCGTACTCCCAAAATCTATTCGTAGAGCTGCACTTTCAGATGGAGAGGATGGGGATGTTCGCGGCGACCATCATGGGCGCCCGGAGAGAGACGATTAATCAGGAAAGCCTCGTGCTGGCCAGCTCCGAGAAAACGCACTGGTACCACCGGCTACCGTGCGCGAAGCAGGAGCAGAAGGCGTCAGGTAGGCGCCACCTTCAGGCACTATCAGCTCTATTCAGAATCTTCAGTCTTCTACCGCATGGCCGTGAAGGCGGCCAAGGCGCGTCGGAAACTGCGGATGAACGACCCGGCGCGCGTGGTCAACAAAATCGACTCGGCGTCCAAGGTCATCTTCCCCCTCGTCTTCATCCTCTTCAACGTTGGCTATTGGCTCTCCTTCCTCTACTGGATCCCCGATGAGATCAACAGCCTTCTGTGAAAAATCTTTATCGAATAAACAGTCACTTGTCCTCGGGCTCCGCGTTGTCGTTCTCGTCCGATGGGTAGTAGCTGTAGTGCTTGGACTTGTGTCCGTTCCGGCATTCGAACTTCCATTTGTCCGTCTTGGCAAAGTCGAAGTACGCGGTGACGGTGGTGCCTGGGATCTGTGTGGGCACTTTCACTTTGGAGAGATCGAACTCCACGTGCGGCAGGCACAGCTCGTGCACGTAGCGCCACTGCACATCCGCGTACTTCATCGGACAGCACTCGTCCTGGAACGACGGAGAGGCTCTTAAAGTTTTAAGGAACTGCCCGTACCTTCTCGTCGATGAAACCATCGTAGCAGCACTTGCTGAACTCGAACCCGGTCAGACCAGGCTCCGACATCTTGCTGTCGTCACAGCAGGTCAACTTCGCCTGAAAAGGAGCTTGTTCCCTTGGACCAAGGCTAGAATTTACCTGCAAAAACTTCTGGATGCAGCAGAGCTGCACAGTGGTGTTGGAGCACTTTCCCGGGATGCAGATGTCGGTCAGAAGCATGCGGTTCTGGCAACACTCATGGACCTCGTTGGTTTTGAGCTGTTCTTGCTGAAATGCCCTTAATGGAATCAGGATGTCAAAGGTCCGTGGATTGCCTGTTTGAAGCAGATATCGTCAGTGTAGGCAGCACAGAGTTGGGCTTTCGGGAAGTTCGGAAGACTGCCGAAAGGCTGGATGAGTCGAGGATTCGCCGTCGGCCACAAGGAAGGGTCGAAAGGCGTTTTTGTGGGAGGGATCTGGTCTTGCACACTCTGTAACTGGCTCGTCTGCGTTGTCCGCGGCCTTCCACTTACCTGGACGGTAGGCAGGGGCGTCGTCCACTCGGAGATATAGTCTAAATAGTCCTGCTCGTCGTCGGGTGCCGTTTCTCCGTCGTTGTAGAAGGCCGGGGCCTCCGTGGCCGGCTTCTGCCCGCTCGGCAGCTGGTTTCCCTGTCCGTAGAGCTTCTGGTTCTGGTCGAACGATGCCTGACTCCTCGGGTCTTGCCGCGCCTCGTGGAACCCGGGCGACGGAGTTCGTCTGTCATAGTCGCTACCGTAACCTTGCTGCGGAGGGTAGGCAGTAACGGTCTCGCCACGTTCGTTTACGTACTCTCCACGGTATGACTGTCGCGGAGGAGTCGGGACCTGCGCCTGCGAGGGAGTGTCGGTAGGATAAGTACGGCGTTGTGTGTAGAACTCCGGATTGTTGTAGATACGGTAGTCAGGCTGTGGGCGAGGAAAGGGGTCCTGGAGACCCGGATGTCTGGGCGGATTCTGTGGTGGATTCTGGGGCGGATTTTGAGGTGGATTCTGCGGTGGGTAGCGCTGGGCCTGCTGTCGGGGATCGGGCCTCGCGGCCTGGCTCTGGCGGAGCATTTCTTGGTGGTATAGCTGGCGCTGCTGGTAGGCCGTGTTCTGTGGCGCGGGCTGGTAGTCGGCGGAGGCGAGTCGACGCGTGTCACGAGGCTGAGAGAGAGGTTTAGATTCGAGGGGCTGTGCGTACTCGTTGCGGTGCGTGGAAGTGATAAGATAAGCTGTTACCTGCTAAAGAAACACATTTATTCGATTAGGACATCCCAAGCTACAACAGTACCGAAGTGGGAACATAGGGAGTGGCGGTGGTGGCGTCGTTGTCGTACTGGCACCAGCCGCAGTGTGCGTAGTTGAGCGCCGACTTCAGCGAGTTCATCAAGTCGTGGTAAGTGTCGGCCTGCGCTCTCTTCGCAGGGACCACCTTCGCCAGGCGACCGCATCTGAAAGAGGTTGAGTGATTACAAGAAGTCGAACTATAAGAATTACAAGAAGGATACCCAGATAACCATGGAGGTTGGAGTGAAAGTGTTAAGGCCTCAACCAATCTCTAGATCTTTAAGTACGTAGCATTTAAGGGAAATAGGTTCTTATAAGGTGCGAATGATATTTGAAAATAGGATTTTTTTTTATTTTGGAATTTTAACGAAATCTCTTGTGAATGATAGTCCTAGGTGTAACTATTACAGCGCACATAGCGGGAGCGGCCCTAACTCAAAATTTCCTACCTACGAAACCAAAAACTTTTGCTTTGAATGACAGCGATGGTAAGTCCGATTGCGAAACGTTAAGAAAAGGTGATCGTGTGGTGTAGTGGCAAGTGTTTCGATTATCAAACGATCGTTCCGGGTTCAAATCCCGCTGCTGTCCAAACTTTTCTTTTTCCTCGAATCAAGTTTTTGCGCTGTTTTTAGCCATTTCCCTATGCTACATTTTAATGATGAAGAATATTTGCCACATGAGGCCGCCAAGGCGTAGAACCACGCTGAACCGTCGCAGAGTTTTCTGTTCGCTTGCACTCTCACACCGCTCGTGGTGGACTTCTTCTCTGAAAAATCGCCCTCAGGCGTGGTTTTACGCCTCTGCGCGCTCTGAATCCATGCGCGTCGTGTTCAGCGCCTTCGATTACCCCTAAAACCACCCTTCTAAGGACTTTGGATTCTGGGGCTGATTCTACAAAAACAATGATGGTACCATCATGGTTTTTTAGATTTTCACCGAACATCCGAATTGCCAAAAACGGTCAGAAGTGGGGTAGTTGACGGCGCTAAACACGATGCACAAGGTTTCAGAGGG
>JADLIF010001278.1:0-12415 GCA_016648015.1 Steinernema khuongi
CTGCACCCCACCGAAGAACTTCGATGGACTGCCCAGCAGGGCGCTTCCTTCCTCCACAATATGCAAACTCAACAGCACCAACAACCGACCTACGTCGTCGCCGCTCCATCGCAAGTTCCTTCATTTCCTCAATTATATGTTCGTTGTTGAAAATAAAAAATTACATATTTTGTGGTTTTTTTATTGGAGTCGGAAGGGGGATCAACGAATTTTTTAATATGATGGAGTTGTTTAAATATATTGTTCGTCAACTACGCCGACTCCAAAGACTGACGACGGTCCATCGCTGACCGAGACGTTCCCAGACGCCTGTCTCGTCTCAACGGTGGGGCATGAAAAGGGGTAAGAGTTATTCCCACCCAGAGTAACATCCACATCGGTTTGATGAGTCCGGATACTGCCAGTTTCAGCTTGGACTGTAGTGCCACTCGGAAGCTAGGAAGGCATGTAAGTTAATTTTAAGAGTTGTTTAGTCCTTACTCACTTCAGCACTGGAAGCCACAAGCACTTGACTCGCCCTCCTTTACGTGAGCTTTCTGTCTCGATTTTCGACGAGACGTACGTCCCGGAACCTAATACTCCTTGCTGGAATCTTTCCTGTTTGTCCATGGATTTGGTAGGTGTGAGTTGAGTTGTGTCGGCTGATTCATGTGTCATGAGTTCCAAGTATTGGTGGGCTGTGCGAACTGTCTGTGTTTCAGAGTTTCACACCACGTCGACGAGCCTACTTTCACACCCCAGACTCAACTCACAGGTACCTCAATGCTTCCTCTTTTCTGCGGATCACCCCTTTGGCGACATTGCAAACTTTCGAAGGAGATCGTACGAAGAGTTGTGGGCGCCGCTTTCCTGAGCCTTCTTTCGTGGATGAAGGAATAGAGGAGGAGATGAGGTGAGCTCTATTTCTAGTACTGTACGGGACGCTTTTTTTATTCAGGATTGTGTGGAATCGCATAATCGAAAAGAATACAACCTCTAAAGCTTATATTCGATGCGTTGAAGACCTTCTGTCAACTACGAAACCCAAAAAGGATGATATATCGGTGGCTAAGCACATGGTGCAGAAAAATAGAGCGCTCACTGCGGAGATCGAGCAGCTTCTTGCTGCGTACAAAGCGCTCAAAATGGCTTCCGACGTTGACGGCGATTTATGATTGTGCATGTGTTAAAAATGTTGAATTTTATTAAAAACCCGACCAGGTGTTGGGTAAGTGGATATATCACATCGTTAACAGCGTTATATTCTTTTCGGCTCCGGCTTTGGGGAGCACTTCATCTTCCATAAATCCTTCAAGGAGATATATATGTGCGCGAGGTGCAGAACATGAGGACTATTGTTCCAAATGATGGTATGGGAGATATTCTTCTAACATTATGACTTGAACGCGAAAAACCTGTGAGTTCATTTGCTCCTCTGAACTTGTGACACAAGCCTGTCAAACCGTTAAATACTAGTCATGCTCTGTGGGCTCCCGCAACGAAAAGCTTGAGGGTTGCGAATTGAGAATACCGGCTGGCTGTCTTTCTTTGATCTGCTTGTGTGTTTTGTTGATCGTTCTTTTCGTGGTGTCAGCCTGATATTATAGGGGACTTGCCTGGTTAGCACACATTGGAAGTATTCTGTGTTCCGTGCTGTGACGCGCATTCTTATCGTGTCATATCTATGTTTTAGTTTCAGAATGGGGAACAAATCCGAAAAGAAGATTGTGCATTACACTGCGACGCCTTCCGGAGAAGCAGTGACGAGCTCCACGGACTCGTCTGAAGCAACGTCGCTCTCTTCAGCCGGATCCTCTGTGGAGCCCGACCCAGCGCCTGCTGTAGTCACCGAGAAAGCGATTCTTGCTGCCGAACTGGAGGATGCCACCTTGGCAAAGAAATCGAAAAGGTTCAAGTTCGTGCCTTCGCGGGAACAACAAACAGCAAAGAAGAGATATTACATGCGCGATGCCATGCTCGACATTCGGAAGCGCCTCAGCTCAAACGCCAGCTGGTCAGAGCACGCCAGACTAAAGTTCAACGCAGACGGGCAGTTCAACGACATTTGGCACACCACAAGCAGAGGCGTTTATGTGCGCCACTCCTCGATGGCACTGCAGCATAATTCGTCACATACGAGGACGTTCAGGGATGACCGTAGAGGCTCTGCGTCTGGTTACCAAAAGCATCACAAGGGAGACTTCAATACGACGCACCCTACCTCATCGAGCGGCAAGAAATTTGATGCCTACCCAGGACCGGATTCTTCGAAGTTTGCAAGATCGGTGAACACCCATCGGTATCCACATTCTGGACATGCCGTGGACCAGCCTTTCCCTAAGAGCATGGAGGAAACGATTCAGCAGGTTCAGAATGAAATCAAACGACTCGAGGAGGAAGACGTCGGCCAACAGCAGCCTGAAGTGGTTCGCCGTTATTGTTCGCCACTCGAAGCGTACGTTTGTGCTATATATGATGGTTTAATGATATGTACCGCATGTTTAGATCGTTGACCTGGAGACAGCGTTTTTTCCCCACTGCCGAACAACCTAGTCGAGAGCGATCTTGTGAGCGGACTCCATCACCCTCCCATCTTGATGTAATGGCTGCCCAGAATCAACAACAACAAGCAGCACACACATCGGCGTCTTTACCGGAGCAAGAGTTTCCCGGAATTGGCAGTGTGCAAGTCACTCGTGCTTCGTCTTCAAAGAAGAAGACCACGGTTCCTCCATCGACCATTGAAGCATCTGGTACTGCCACTTCTGTGCCTGAAGTCGTTGAAAGTGCGGTGCCCCCACATGCGCCACAGGTGTTCCCGTCTGCGAACCAGGATGCTCAGATGTACAATGCGGTGCAGCAGCGCTACATTGAACTCATGCTTCATTATTTCAGTCGTGTCAGCGTCTCTCTGTGAATCGTTTATTAGTTCGCCATTTTGTGAATACCGGTGTTTCAGTGAACTTTGTTTGCTCATTACTTGTTTTGTTGTGTTACATTGTTGTTGATGTTTCGTCAAATCTAAGTGTGAGCGTGTTCTTCTCTATGTCAGCCGTTGGTAGGGAACGCGGGGTATAAGTGACTGGTTACATGGTGTGGATGTCGTATTGTAAAAATTGTTTATCAACCTTCCAAAGTAAAAAGCAGTCATACAAGCCTTATTCAGAGGAGGAACGAGAGCCAGGCCAGGATGAAGCAGATCCCGCCCTTCGGAGTGATGAAGCGGTAATCCTCTCGGCCAGTAAGACTGTAATGATAGATAGTTCCGGAGAAGAGCGCGATTCCGGCCAGGAATAAACCGGCAGTAACCATTGGGAAGCGCGCATGCGTGGAGCCAAGTAGGGCGACGCTGTGAAGAAGGTGGTAGCGGCTTGCGGTTTCGAAGGCGACCTTACGACGTTCATCGATATCCTGGTTGCGAAGAGCTAAACGTGGATCATGTTAGAAAGTAATATGTGGGTAAGGCGGTTTGGTGGTAATCGTCTATAAACTTACCATGGGCTCCATAGGCTCCGAAGCCGACGGCGATGGCGCCAGATAAACCGGCAATGCGAATGATGGGTCCCATTGGCTGCGCGTAGTTGTGCACGATCGTTCTAGATACAGGTTCGGAGTGACAACGTTTTGGCTTCGGCAAGAAGCTGTCTAGCGTAGCTGGAATAGCAGAAACTATGTCACAGACGAGGTTCATCTAAAGCTGTATATCAGCAAGCTTTGAATCAGGAAAGGTATACGTATTTCCAGAGGGGTTAAACCCCGATAAAATGGACTTTCCCTACATAATAATAGATTTACTATCGGGTTCGACATCCGAATCGTCAATAATAAATAAGCGCTAGGCAGAATATCACAACATACAGAGTATATATAAAGCGACAGTCCCGTTCAACAGGTTACCCCGACTCACACACTAACAATCAGATGAGCATAATGCACAGTACAACAAGAATCAAGAATCGCCGTTGATTTGGGCGTACAAGTCTTCAAAGACGATGCCATTTTCCTTCAATATGTTTACGAGGATCCGTCCCGTGTTCCATTCATTATGTGATATAAGAAGAGCCAGCGCTTCGCGCCATTCCGCAAGGCTGACCAACACAGTCAAAGCAAGACTCTGGAAAAATATGTGGTGCGAAAAGCGAAACGTGTCATATACCGCTTACCTTGTGTGACACGCTTTCGGACATTAGATGCTCAACCCATTTCATGATCACGTCTCTTGCGTCCGACAGACCCATCTAAAATGATTAACCGTGGCTATAGTAACTAACAGCGGAGACATTTTCATTCATTTCTAGAGAACTTGCGTTATCTCAGACGACATCTTGTCTCATAAACGCTACTCACCTTAGCATAGCTGACACTCTGGAGCCAAAGACCTTGTGATTGCAAATAGCGACAGGCATCCAGTCCTTGAGAAATTAGGAAAAGCAGCTGAACGCCGTCTAAAATGGGTCCCTCAAATAAGAATAGCTCGTCCGGACATACCAGAAGTGTGGTTCGAAGCGATAAGATTTGTCGCAATCATCTTTGTGAAACACTGTGAGTGCTCAGTGTTCAGCTCTGCAGAGATCAAGCACGCTTTCATCGCACTAGCTCGGTCGCCAACATTAAGGTCGTTGTTTAGAAGTAGATCCATAGCCCATTCTTTCTTAAAGAAATGGTTAGAAAATCATCCTTGTAACTAGAAAATCGTTACTTTTCCAAGAACCAGTGCCGATTCCACGTTTTGCTCCAGTTGTTCAATCGTCTTAGTATTGCCAATAAGCAATTTCAAAGTGTCCGCGGTGGCACGCTAAAGGACGTTTCAGCTTCTTTGCACAAATGCAGCTAATTTACCTTAAAAGCATCAGAGGACCAAAACTTCATTAAATGTCTTGGTAGCTGACTCCCATCAAGTGCTGATTTGATAACAATGAAAAGGTCGTATAGATTCATGTCTCCAAGAAATCTAGCAATTTTAGCGCATTTCTCGACGGTGGATGATTCGGTGTAGGCAAACTGGATCATCTTCTGGACGTCCGGTCCGAATTTTTCGAAACTCGTATGATTTGTTCCTTTAACCACAGACCAAATCTGTCTGTTAAATTCTCCGTTCACAAGCACCGGTTTGTCTGAAATAGCGGACAAGGTTGTCTGGAAATCTGGAGCCACTGTATCTACTTGTACAGACGTCTGGTTGAGAGAGAAACAAACCTTTCTCAGCGACTGCTGCGTTTCTGTTAAGTGTCGATGCATAGCGGAAAGTCGAGTCGGATGCAATGTAAATGGGTGTCACACCGCACAGATCCATGTCCAGCGGAGCACTTGAGGGTCCAAAGTTGAAGTGTTGCGTCGGTTGGAGATTGTCAGTATCCCAGAGGACTACATGATGATGATGTTGGACAGCCAGTGTGTGATCTCCGGTCAGACGAGAAAAGGTCATCTTGATTATCTGGCCTCTAGAAGACGGATTTGTTTGTCTGCACTGCTTCTTCGAGAGGTCCCATATTCCAAGGCGTCCCTGTGAATCGCCCAGCGCCAGAATGTCGTCCTTCCACACCATGCACTTCATTTGACTCGAGCCGTTTTTCCACTAGAATGCACTCATTACAGGATGTTGATACCTAAGACACCGTTATACCTGAGTGTTGACTTCTTTACCATCGCGCACATGCAACCCTTTGACAACCACATGATAAAGATGGTTCTCGTTGTCCAAAACAACAAGATTCTCTCGATAGACGTTCATCTCCGAAACGGTTTTCACTGTGTGATGCTTGCCTGACCATGCCATGTCGACGATGATTGGACAAGCACGGGACATTCTTCTCAATAGTCGCATCGACTTCAAGTCCCAAATCTCTAACGGTTCCCTTTGAAAAGCGAGAGCTAAGTAGCATTGATAGAAGGAGACCCGCATCAATTCTATAGGCGATTCATCCACTTCTGGTCTGATTCTCTTCTTCATCCCGGTACAAATATCTGTAGCAAAAATGTCATTTCTGACGACGGACGACGTGCTGAGGGCGTTGGAGTAGGCTGCAGAGACTATGATGTTGCTTCCACCCCACTCTAGGCATCTGTAAATGTTCATTTGATCGATTCATGGGTGTCTTCCTACTTGACGGCACATGAATGAATCTGGAGATCCTTCTCGATGCGACAAGTGAAAATGTTCACAAGGTGAATAATACCCATGTGAGTGCCAACTGCCGCCAGATGCATCGCCTCCAAAGAGTTTTGGTCGACTACGTCCACATTTTCCATTGGGCGCATAGCTACCGTAGTCAGATTCTGACTTAGCGGGTAGTAGACAGAGTGTTGTGCCAGCTTCAAGTCAGGGTGAACGTTCTTTAGCTCCGAATTGAACTCGATTAGGTCAGTGATGTGTCTTTGACGGTACTTGACAATTTCGACATCCTTCTCAGCCTTCTAAAAGAAATAATTATGCCTGAACTGTTATGGAACACAAACCAATTCATACTGCACAATCCTTCCAGAGTTGTAAACGAGGCAAACAGAAGATTGCGTAACGGGACACAAGGCCGCTGCCATTACTCGATGCCGTGTATTGTTCCTCTGGCTTTCGTTATAGCAGCACATTTCGTAGCTCAGGTGACCACCAACTCTGTCATCTGTCAGAAGATTGTAAGCGCCACACCGAAAGGCAACATGACCATTTTGGTGAACGGCATAGAAGGCGTCTCTGTCGCGACAGGAAATTACCTAGAGAAATATATTACAGGATTGTCCTCTGTCAGGAACCGCCGATGGGTCCCATGTAAGTCAAGTTGAGAGCGTCATTTAACTCACCCTGTGCAACGGCGAAGAAGTTTCCAGCTGGGCGTTAAAGAGGATCTGCGAAGTGGACACATGTAGTGCAAAGATTTCGGAAGATGTGATGGCGAGCAGAATGTTCGGAGCGCCCTTGTGATACTCGAAGTGCACAATGTGAGTGTCCTTGGCGGTTGATTTGTCATTTGGATAAAGACTCAAGAAGGAGCATTGAGCTGCAGGAGCCTTGTGAATTACGACGTTCTTGACGAGAACGAGGTTGTAGGCTGTCGAAGAAACTAGAATAAAAAAGCAATACGTCATTCTTCACCAACAGGGCTATCTTACAGGCGATAGTAGAAGGCTCGAACGGATCGATCGAAAAGTGATAGACGTGGAAGGCAAAACGATGCTCCCAGATCTTCTCGCCCGTATCACTGTTCCACAGAATCAACGAATTGTTAGAATGCAACGCAAGGAGAAAATCTCGATTTGCGTCTTGCCATACCAGCCATTTCATATCTGAAGAATATAGACACTTTCAGGAAAAGACACCTCACCTAAAGCCGTCGAGTTGGCGTTCCTGAAGGATGCGGTGATGTTGGCGGTCAGAACGTCCCAAACGACAATAGACCCACTTAGATCCGAAGAAGCCAGTTTTGGATCTAAGGGGGTGTGACGCATTATGGAGGGGATGGGCGTCCAGGCAATCTAAATATTCTTTCAACATGAGAGGGACCAACGGGGATCTTACCAGGTTAACGGCAGCATTGTGATTATCCAATGTCTGGACGATTTCAAATTTGAGCACATCGACAACGACAACCGTACAGTGGCACCCGAAGGCCAACAGACCCTTTTCGCTCCTAAAATATATATTTACACCTCATAAAGCGTGATATCTGAACGCTTCATAAATTTCTCCCGCATTGTCGTGTTTCATCTTTTTTGAAGTAAAAGTTTGAGCAATTGAGCTTCCGTGAGATCGTCCCCTGGAGCCGCTGCTTACCGTAATCCATAAACAGCCTCAGCGAAATCAGTAAAAGTTGTGGGGTAAGTTCGCACCGTCCACCGTTATTTTTGTCAAAAATAAGATATCTGAAAACCTCCAAACGTTTCTTATGTCTGGACAACTTCGAGAAGAAAATTACGCGAATTCTCCTTTTGTGCTACTTCTCAAATACATCATTAAAGTATAACACTCCTCATTGTGACCAAAAATTGTCTTTCAGCTAATACCTTAAGTGTTCAAAAGTATGACAACAGAAACAAATGCCTATCAACATCACAAATTACAATTTCTGGAAACAAGATTACATCGTCCCAGATATGACTACGTCAAACGCATGCTTCCTTTGACACATATCAGGTCACTTGAGCTCTGATGGGCGCTCCTTGTCGGTCAGTAAGCAAGAAGAACTCACCAATCAATGGCATCGCGGTTAGACGGATGCAGCGATCCGGTTAGCGCCAACGGCATCTTCGCTTCTTCTGCCGCTGCTCACCGGCGGACCATCAAACGGCGACAGAAATGGTCTGCAAGCGATCGATTGAAGGCAAACACAAAGAAGGAGCGCGAGCGGAGCGACGTGGAGCGGGGAAAATGGAGAAGCTGAAGAGAGGAATCAGCTGGCGGGACGAAAAGTCCGCCGCAAGAACGGAAACTTGACGGTACCCGAACGGCCGTGTTTTACCGCAACTTCGGGGAGGAAGGCGCGAAACCATTCCGGTTACGGCTTCGATGTCCTCTTCCTGCCGACTTGAAACGCGCGACTTTTGGAGATTTGAATTGTGTATCTGTTGGCTATTATGGCGCAAATGGCTCTTCCATGTAAATATATTTCAGATTTGGAGTATGACTGCAGACTCCTTTACCGAACTAGTGGACGCTCCTGCCAACGATGACTGGATATTCGACAGCCTGGGTTAGTCCTTTTTATCTGATTTGCATCGTTCACGGAACTTTGAACTTCCAAGAAGGTATATGCCGTTTTCTATTTTTTTCCATACGTTTATACGAGTAGAAATCAAGCACCTTTCCATCGATTCATTCCAGGAAGCGAACTGTCGCCCTCAGATACAGAACAGTCGTTCTCAGATGAGAAGGCAACCGCTCCACTCTCCACAGTTTCGACTACAACCCCTGGCACGGTAGGACTAAGATCGTGGATTGATCCGGCAGCTATCCGTTTGCCCGGACCAGCAACGAACTGCACCAGTCGTATGACGCGTCAAACCGTCGATAAGAACATGCGCGCCTTAATAATAGCTGCAAGGAAGCAAATAAATTCCTTGAAGTCGGAGATCAGCACCTTGAACACGAGGTATATTGCGAAATCGTTGTTCTCTGCGCTCAACAATTATTTACAGGCTGGAAGCATCGCAGGTGGTGAAGTGTCCGTCATGTGATCATCAGTTTTCTGCTGGGATTAAGCAGCAGCTCCGCCCTGAATACGTTCGCATTCTAAGAGGACGCCTAGTCGTCGAGTTGCAATTCGCGGACATCACAAAACTGACTGATTGGCTGTATCTGACGGGCCTGCACGAGGACAATTCCGGCGCTCCGGTGATGCCGGTATCGAAGCCAAAACGTTTAACACTTGAGATGGTCGGCAGCAAGCTCGTAGTCCCATCCGATAGTGGTCCGACTACGGTTTCAAAGGCTTCAAAGGAACGATTATCCGTTGATCAGTCAGTAACTGATGTCAAAGATGTAAGACGGTCTCCAATGAAGCCTCTTTGTGAACGTAACAATAAGAACCCTACAGGTGCGGCTGACAGAAGTTCTCGGAAGAGAGAGTACAGTAAGCGACCGTTAGTTCGAGAAAAACCTCGAGACGATGACCGCACGGAATATGCGAAGAAGAGTAGGCGTGAAGAATCGGGGCGCGAAAGATCTTCTCCCAGAAGCGAAGCATCTATAAGGGATGAACGGAGGCCATCTACAAGGGCCGAGAAACCATTCAAAGACGATCGAAGGTCATCGAATCGACAGGAAGATACGAGAGACGTTCGAAGACCACTTCCGAGGCGGGACGAAGCTTATCCCTCAGACAGAGATGTTAGAATACCGTCTAATAGGCATGAAAATAGAAGATTATCTGGCTATAGTCGAGGAGAAGAGAGCGCACCAAGAAGGACAATTCCGAGCGACCGGCACTCGGACACTTACAGTAGGAGTCGTCGGAACTAGAATGCTATACATATTAACGTCATGTTCGCATTTTTATGTCTGACTAGTGTGTGAACTTGAGCGTAATATCCATTAAAGATGTCATTGCTATAGTCCACCACTCAGCATACCTAGAAGAGAAGGACCTAGCAGTAAGGCCGCGACATCATTGAGTAAATCTGTTCAGTAGCCATTAGCATACAAACTATCGCTCTATGGTAAAGGAAGACGATTCGATAATCCTCCCTTGCAAGCTGAAACATTGCAAATCGGGCCTCTGCGATGCTATGCTCTAAATTGTCAATACTTTATTTCTCGGCCGGTTTCCATAAAATTGTCAGTCCTCCAACGGAGGTGCTTTGAACTTAGACAAGATTGCACGGGAGAGTTGCACTAGACGGTGACTAAGCGAGGAGGCGGGCGGCAGGCGGAAGAAGGTCCTGAGCAAGGTCGGTCTATTGATTGATTGATCTGCCGAAAAATTTGGTTTCAAAATGAAGAGCAATGGCGCTTACCTGACTACGCGCAGCGATACGTAAAGGCGAACTGTCCAGCGATCCACTGCTCCGCCCGGACCAACCGGAAGGCGTTGCAACTGCAGAAGATGGCAGTGTCGCTGACCGAAGTCAGCGTCTCGCCGCTCTCGTGAACATCGCCAATGACACGGACGACACCTCGGCGTCCGGCACATCTCTGTGGAAAGAGATCGGCCACTGGCTGGCAGAAGGCAAGCCGGATGGAGCGGTCGAGGGTCATGACGCGTTCCTCGTCGACGAAGTTGCAGAGGCTGTCGTCAGCGCAGGAGCAGAGTTCCGTAGAGTTCACCTTCGGCGCAGAGAGAAAGTCGAAGAGTGGAGCGGCTGGCGAGTAGAATTCGTCGTAGAGAGGGAAAGCGCCGGAAAAGTCGTCCCCGGAGCCATCATCGGCGTCTAGGGGCGCCTCCTCCACCATGGGGTAGGCACTTACTTCGGCGGCACACGCTTGGTGTTTGGAGCAAACGCCGGAGGCAGCGGATTCGCGCGGGAGTGCCACCAGAAGGGTAAGAAATGCGAACAAGAAAGGATGCATTCCGTTGCGCAAGAAGGGCAGCGATTAGGAGTGCACACGGCAGGGGATGACGGCCGCGGTGGAGATCCGCAGAGAGGATGTCGGGAGGGGGCGGGCCACGGGACGACAACTGACGCCAGGGAGCCGAAACGGAGTGAAACAAAAGAGTGCTCCGCGCGCTAATGATCCGGTGCGATGAGGTCGGAGTCGCCGGGGATCTTTAATGAGCGCGGGAGGTGCCCTTTGGTGCGCGAGTGCCGCTGCCGATTTGAGGGCAGATTCCGACGCCACAACAGCTGCCATCGCCTTCCGCGAGCTTTTTCACGCGTACAGCTGTAATACAGATTGATGCGAGAAGGTGCCGCCAACTGACAGGTGACTAATTTTGGGATTTATTGATGTGGTTGAGGGCACCGGAAGACAGGCCCCTTGGGCTGTTGTTAGGGACGCGACCGAAGTTTACGATGCGAACGAGCAGATGCAACAATTGAAAGTGCTTTCCAAGGTTTCGGGTTACGGTAGCAGTATAGGGGTTTTTTACTGTTTACTGTTTTTGTGGTGTCTTTTCATTCGTGAATGGTTATATCATTTACATTCTCTATTTGTTTCTGTGTCCTTTAGTGCTAGGGCGTAATTCAGGACTGATGCAGAAACATTTGCACTCCGTTTTCCTATGGAAAATTAAAAGTCATTCATAGCCATATTGCTAGCCATATTTGAGCCATATTTGATTACCGGCAAACCATTCTATCTTTTGTTTTCAAATTGCCTTGAGGATCGATCTAATTGCGTGCAGGCCGTTCGTAAAGCGGACATCATTCCGCCCAGGCCGCACAATGGACTACAATCAGAATTAGTCGTGCACGTCATGAAGTTTATTCAGATTGATATGTTTATCAAAGTGTCCACAGGAAAAAGATCAAAACAACTTTGTTGATTGCCTACGCTCTGGGACTAACTGTCGGCTTCCGAGATGTGTTTGTTCTTTGTGCCGACCTTCGATCACAAATCGCATTTTTAACTTATCCCGAGGCATTGTTACACCGCACACAGGTCCGGTGAGTCATTGGACGGTGCAGAAGAGGAGCATCACGCAGCTGTCACCGGAAGTCGGCGAGTAAAAAAAGAGCACACCAGAAATTGATCACGTGATTGACATGCCTTCCTTGTTCCTGAATCTTTGGAAAAAGAGTGCGGGGAAACCTTGACAAAGCTTTCAGTCGGCTCGATAAATTGACGATCTATTGGGTGAAACATAAAATCTGATGTGAGGGTACAGAAGGCAGAAACAAGCACGCAATCATTTTATTTTCAACAACGTACATAGAATTGAGGAAATGAAAGAACTCGGGATGGAGCGGCGACGACGTAGGTCGGTTGTTGGTGCCGTTGAGTTTGCATATTGTGGAGAAAGGAGGCGCCCTGCTGGGCAGTCCATCGAAGTTTTTCGGTGGGGTTCAA